>OY856410.1:481493205-481528205 GCA_963693085.1 Alisma plantago-aquatica
TACATAAATATACATATATATACATATATATACATATATATATATATATATATTTATCTATGTGTGTGTGTGTGTTTGTGTGTGTGTGTGTGTGTGTGTGCGTGTGTGTGTATCTATGTGTGTGTGTACACATTTATATGTACATACGTACATATATATAAGTTTAAATACATACACACATATATGTGTATATATATGCATATCTATGTATATGCATATATGTGCTTCAATACATATATATATATAATTATATATATATATATATATATATATATATATATATATATATATATATATATATATATTAAATGAAATATAGTTAACTATATGACGTTCATTTTTACTTCCAAATTTGGAGCCATTCGTTGCTAGTTCTTTGATCGCAATCATATGAGTGGTTCATGATGAAGCAACCTCTTCTTGACTAATTGTCACTTATAAACTATAATTAATAAAATCACTTCATTTTCTCTCTCATATTTATCTCCTTCCCATGTCCGACTACTTCCCTTCTCATATGAATTACTCTTTGTCTATAGATTAGATTACTCTTACTTGAAATACAATGCATTTTCCCTACAATACCATTGAACTTCAACTAGATATAAGTAAATTATATACAAGATACATGGATTGAAATGAAGGAGAGTGATAGAGAAAATGTGTGTTGGATAGAAGAAAGTGATTGAGTTCTTTATAAATATTAAACATACATGGGTCCAGTAATGGAGGTTTATCCAACAATTGATATCTTCCACAAGTGTATAATCTGAAAAATAAACATGTATAAAGCTTGGAGCATATGAGTTCCTATACACTTGGATTTATTGTAAATCAACTCTATTTATGTATATGTATATGTATATGTTAGGTAAATATATGTTTCTCACAGAATTAATAAGTTTTTCTTTGCCGCACATGATGTGGTAATAACTTGATTCCCCAAATCATATACATATGTCAAAATTTGTTAATTGTAAGACAACAACTTTAAACACAATTCGTAGAAGGTAATTGTTTCATAGTAGTAAAATATTGTTTATGAGAGAAAAAAATTAGATACATGAATATAAATACAAATCCATAATTGTATTATTGTTAATCAGACTAACTTTAGTGATTTCACATGAAATGTAATACTCTACTCTGATTGTAATCCATGTCTCTAGGTTAAATAATATTAACAATAATGCATTTATTATATCTTTGTTCTATATGTATATACACAAATATAGAAACATACACACATAAACAAACATATATGTGTGTGTATATATATATACATATCATTTATGTATGCATAAATATGTATTTGTGACATGTTGTAAACAAAATTTTTCTATTTCTTGAGATTATATTATGTTTTTAATAAATGCATTGAGTTAGTTCAATTGAAAACTATGTAATTATAGTCATAAAGTCATTCATGTTCTATAGAAAAATGAGAAATGATAATATGATTCCAATATGTGATATATTGAATATGAGAAATATACATCTGATATTTTAATGAAACAAAGGTTATGTTAAAGATAACATGCAAGACAAATAAAGAAATGCATAAAAAGAATGTCTTAATTTACTTATTTATAAAGTTCACCACTTTAATTGGTAATCATCACTTAATTTTTTTAAAATTCATTAGAGAATAAACCACATATGTAATGAATATTAAATCAAATTCATCAAACTCCTTATGATTGTAGCAATTATAGTATGAATATGTACTATGACAGTGTGAAAATGGTTTCAATCTAGTAGAATATAATTGAAGGTGGCTTGAGTGCACTAACAGGTGTGTGGAATGTAGACAAAGTTGGAAATTGCAGAGATGATAGGCATTTAAGATACAATAAATTTCCATGTTGTGGGAAAGGTATGCCGAGAGGGCCTATCTTATGATGATTGACATGGCATGTAATAGGAATTTGATAAATAATTATTATAAAGGCAAGCTTCCAATACATTCTGTTTCACTCAGTTATAAGATAATGAGGAAATATTATGAATGTCCAGAAAATGATTTTTACTCTATGGTGTATGTCTTCAAGTACGTGACTTGAAGGATGAGATCAAATGGATGTCAAGAGTATACATACACATTCTTATTATGTCCATATTCAATTATTATTGTGCAAGGTTGATGGACACTAGTAACACACATGACTGGAGTGTGAGTTGGTTGACGATAAAATCTCATTCATCATTATATGAAAATATCAATCCGAGCACACATATACATGTTAGAGAATAGTGTATCAAATAGACCAACCTTGAGAGTGACACATGGAAACCATCATTGGTGGTCATATTCATCTCTCATAGTGAAGGTGGTGATTATGATTCTTAGACTTGAAATCAGTGCACTCATCACTTGTCATTGGGTACGATTTGACATAATCAAACACATTCCTAAAACATGGTTTGTTATAGAAATGTGGTTGGGGGACACTGACACATTGGGACTGACTGTGGGTGATAGATATGAGATTTGTCCCTTCTACTAAAGTTTCATATGTTGGCCACATGATAAGCTAGAGTGAGAAATGCATGTGGATGCACATGTGAATCAGAATTTGATATTGAGGTCACATTATCTCAAATAATATAGTCTTGGTTCAAGAAACATGAGATGAACAATGAGAAGATGACGAGTCCACACCTTGAGTTCACTCAAGATATCAGAGACAAATGAATTATACAATCACTTCAACACCTTACATAGATTTTAGATTGAAGTTGTTCTCCAACTTTCCATTCACTTGGGTAGCACTGATGTGTGACTAGGCACCACACTTTGCTTATGATGCCATAATCTAGTTATGGACATTCACTGTCAATGTGATAGGGGACTTATATGGTCACACACAGAAACTAATTTAGATTAGGAGTTTAATCTTGTATGATGATTGGATTAATTACTATAGCGTTTTGGTATTCAATTCAATCATTTGATCAACTGAATGCACCCATTCGATCGTCTCATAGAGTGAGGTGGTTGTTTAGTGCACCAGACGGTCATCTCAGTGTGAGATGACAACATGGGTCATTAAGCTTATAAAAAATCGAACTGGCTTATTTCTGCCCAAATTGAGGTTGGAACTGACCGGTTCATTCTGATGAACTGACTAGTTTAGCTCAGTTCATCTCACTAGATGACCTCTAGGTGAGAGATACAACTATCTCACGTGTGTAAGATTACTTAGTTAGGCTGGTGGAAGGTTCTAGATACTTTCCTCAATTTGTTTGGATTCCACAATTCTTGTGGTGCATGTAATTAATGTTCGCATTAGTTAGAAATTTTATTTTGGCAAATTCATCTACGATTAGAAACTTCTAAATGATCATCTCATAGGCCAGACAAACATCTGGGTTTCTAGACAACTATTTCGGTTGTTTCAAGTTGTGAAAATATGAGCTATTCTAGTCCCTTCCACTCCCACACAGATTGGGAACCCAAACCCTAACCCCTCCTATAAATAGAGGGGTATTGGGTGCTTTCCCAGAACACTACTCAATTGCCACTCACAATTGTTGTCCTCCCTAGTTGTCGTAACCAATATAGATCATGAGCATATCTTATGTGCTAAAGGGATGGATAGGAAAGGAGAAACAATTGTCGGAGAGCAAGTTCGTGACTAGTACAGCAACGGGAGGGACAAATCCTTCCGGTCTTCTCTATTTGAACGACAAGAGTTATAGTTGGTTCGTGTGGACTAATCTAGAGGTAGGAGTACTTTGGTTGTTGCTACGAGAGCAACACCAACCTGTATTTTGTGGTGAGATACAGGAGCCACTGCAGAAGCTTTCTTGTCCACCATTTGTGGTGAAGAATTGGAGTTCACATACACCATCAAAGGCCAACTAGAAGACAGTTGCATTGCAACAAGTTATAGTTTCTAGACTTGCTCCAGGACCAGGTAAAACCTGATTAAACCATAATTCCTATTTCATAATAGTTGACGCGATCTTGTTGTTATGGGGAATATGGATAGATAAAATTTTGTTTATATTTCCTATCTTTGTGCTCATATTTCCCAACAATGGTATCAAAGCTAGTCAATTGATTATGACTTACGATAATCTATATGATTGGATTTTGGTTTTATTGTTTATTTATTGCATATGATATGAATATTTAAACTGTCTCATATGGGTACCTAATAAAAGACCACATAATTCCAAACTAATATATATATATATATATATATATATATATATATATATACATACATACATACATACATACCTACATATACATATACATATATATATATATACATATATACATACACACAAATATATATACTATTTACATGTGTCACCCTAAAAGTGGTCTCATGGTGGATGTGTAGCATGGTTATGGCCAATAACACAATATGTATGTGTGGTTAGATGGTTTGGTTTTTATTCTTGTTTTATGTTGGATTGCATATCGATCCGTTACCTCCTTATTCACAATGTAAAGTTAATTATTTCCTACCCTTGATCCCCTCAAATGTAACTCGAGGTTTCTCTTTTCAATGTAATAAAGTAGCAAAAGAATAGTTTCCTTTCATAGATTTATAAAGATGATGATCATCTTACAAGAGATAGACGTTCATCTGGAGGATCGAGGAGCACATATTGTAAGAGTGAGCCGACCGTCTGGTGGAACCAGTTGACCATTTGGAGGTGTCCAGAGATTGGTTAGACAAGAGACCAGACAACCATTTCATGTTACCAACTCACCGACCAAGTGGTGATACTACCGGTTCAAAGGTTGAACCGAACTATCATGATTGGCAAGAACAAATCTACACCAGAAGCAGGTTCATACATATGATGTGATGATTAACCTTGGTGGTAGTAATTACTTATCCCTCTAAGAAATTATAGTAGACATGGCCATAACGATTGCTTTTTGTTTTATATTGCATGTTTACAATGTGGGATATACAATGTGTATGATATGTAATATATATGTGTTGATTGAATGTTGTATATGTATATATATGATATATATAAATCCTTAATCAAACATATTGATTGTAAGATGCTTTCAAATGGAAATACACATGAAAAACCTTTTCAACTAAGAGTAGGTTACTCCTACATGGGGTGCACCATCTACCTTGTTGAAGTGTGATTGTAGATATATAGATTCTGCCTTTGTAGGGTGCATATCTACTGTATTGGGTATTGGGTCAGGTTTAACTAGTTATTCTTGGAGTTTTTTTTTTGTGTAACCCTCTCCACTTTATTGATTAACTACTGCAATCTGTACATCTGCTCCATTGTCTATATTGCCATTACAACCCTCCTTATTTAAGATATGTATAATATCCGGAGGTTCCTCCTCGATCCAACCCTCGAGGCACTTTTTATTTTTAAACTTTTTAGCCAGCTGATCTGCTGCCTGATTCGTGCTCCTCTCTGCATAACAGAAGTTATACCTCCTGTTCCCGTTCATCTGAATGCCTTGCAGAGTGCGGATGTATCTAGGTCCAGCCTCCTCCAATCTTCCATTGATCATCTTGATAGCTGCAAGACAGTCTGATTCAATGGTCACTTGGCTCCAGTCTTTCCCTCGTGCTAGATCTACTGCTTTCTGGATGCCTAGGAGCTCAGCTGCAGTTACATTTCTCTCTTGTACCTTCATCACAAATCCTCCTTTCCAGGAGCCCTTCCAGTCCCGTGCTACCCCTGCAATAATGGTACCACCTTTTGTTGTAGCCGCATCAGTATTGATTTTTATCGCGGTGGCCGCTGGAGGTCGCCAATTGCCTGTTTGCTTCTCTGTTAATGCATTAAGAGCCACCGTCTTCCTTGACTGGCAGATTAACTGAGTATGGCTTTTGATGTGAAGCTCCTGATGATTGATCAGTTTCTCCCTGTTATCGAATATGGCTTCATTCCTACATAACCAGATGTAGTGGCATGCCACCATGAATTCAACCGCAGCTTCCTCCTGGCCTGCTGAATGTTGATGGAGCCATTTCCCTACATTGTTTTCCTGCCAGAAACTTTGTGCTTGGCTTACTTTCAGCTTGGACCACACTGGTCTTACTATCCTGCAATCTCGTAGGGCATGTAGGATGGATTCTTCGGTTTCTTTACATCTGCTGCAAGTGCTATCATCGGTCATCAACCTTTCTTTTCTTCTGACGTTAGTCATGAGGGCTTTGTGTTCAAGCAACCAGAAGAAGAAACGTAGTCTACTAGGAACTTTCATCTTCCATATATGCTCCCATTTTCCTTCCGTTTTTATGTCTTTTCCTTCTCGCAGTAGATTGTAAGCTGAGCGAGTGATAAATCTTCCATCAACGGTGTGGTTCCATATCCTGATGTCCTCCCTATCAGATATTTCCGGTGGTGATAATTTCCTAATTTCAGTCACCATCTCCGGGCCACACCACTCCTCCACAAACTTCTCGTCCCACTGACCTTCAAGGTTGATCATGCTAGCAACATGTAAGTCCTCTAACGAGCTCGGTATTGGCTTCCTCGTGAGGTGTTTGAGTTGCAGATGTTCTTTGATCCAGTAGTCTTCCCACACATTAGTTGTCTTCCTGCTCCTTAAATCCATTCTTGAATTTTCTAAGATGCATTTCTTTCCTTTGCAGGCTGCTCGGCATAGTCTGGATAGGTTTGTTCCTCCATCCTCCTTGTATCTATAGTACTTCTCTTTTTGACTGTTGCACCAGATGCCTTCCTTTCCAGTTGCGATGTCCCATGAGTGCCTCATTAGGAGAGCTTCATTCCATTCTTTCATTGCTTTAAGTCCCAAACCTCCATAATTCTGATCACAGACTAACTTGTTCCAAGCCACTAGAGCCATTGGGTGTGATTTATTTGCTCCCCCCCATACGAAGCTTCTGATCGTGCGATCAATTCTATTGCACAAGCTAATAGGAAGCACGACCGTCTTCATAATGTAAGTAGATATGGTTTCTAGACAAGACTTTGCGAGACATACCCGACCTGCTAGAGATAAGGTTCTTGCTGACCATGCTCCTATTTTATTCTCGATCTTGTCCACCACCATTTGATATGTCGTCCTCGTCACCTTCCTGTGGATGATAGGAACTCCAAGATACCGTCCCAGATCCTCAGTCACTAGAAAATTGCACTCATTTAGAACATCCTGTCTGCTTAGTCTAGGCACGCTGTTGGCGAAGAAGACTCTCGTTTTTGATTCAGAAATGGTCTGCCCCGAAGCAGCACCGAAGACCTTGAAGATGTTTAGAATTTCCTTCATTTGCTTTCTGCTCGCCTCTGCAAATAAAATGATATCGTCTGCGAAGCAGACATGTGAGATGGGATCACCACCCCTTTGTAGTCGTGCAGCTTTCCACTTGCCCCTCTTCATGCTTTGGTTAATTAACTGGCTCAATCGCTCTAAACACAGAACGAAAAGATACGGGGAGAGCAGATCCCCCTATCTCAGGCCTCTACTTGATTTAAAAGCTTCAGTTAACTCCCCATTCCAGTAGATGGAGGTCGATCCCCCTGTAATAGAATTCATGATGTATTTCCTTACATTATGGGGTATTCCAGTCCGGATTATGGTATCCTCTACGAATTGCCACGCAATTTGATCATATGCTTTGTTTAAGTCGATTTTGATTGCCATTAGCTTTGCCCCTTTCTTCCTTTTCATCAAATGTACTACCTCCTGTACAATTGCTATGTTGTCGGTGATGCTTCTGCCAGGTATGAAGCTACTTTGTTCCTTCGACACCCAGTTAGATAGATGACATTTAAGTCTTTCAACCACTACCTTCGAAGTTAGCTTTAAAGCAATGTTATTTAGAGCAATTGGCCTCAGTATCTCACATCTCTCCGGCTTTGTTTGTTTATGTATAAGCACCATCATCACTTTACACAGCTCCACGGACAACTCATGTCCTATTATTCCATCCTTCACAGTTCTGCAGACGGATTCTCCCACTGAAGACCAGTTTCTTTGAAGAAAATGTGCATCAGCTCCATCTGGCCCTGCAGCCTTGTAGGGGTTCAGATTTTTTACTATCCGTTCAACCTCCGCAGCCGTAGGTGGCTGAGCTATAGCTTGCCGTTCATTCTCCGTTAGGCTACTGAAATTCCCTGGACATGCTTCACACGCTTGGGACCAATCTTTTACCGGTTCCGTTAGGGCATTTTTAAAGTGGCTTATCACCAACTTCTTTAATTCTCCAGCTTCTGACACCCAAGCTCCTGCTTGATTCTTTAACATGGTGATTGTGTTTGCCCTTCTTCTTTGATTTACCCATGCATGGTAGAATCTCGTGTTTCTATCTGCATTTGTAAGCCAATTGATATGACTTTTTTGCTTCCAGTCCTCTTCCTCCTCCTCCAGCAAAGCTTCTAGTTCCGCTTGCATTCTCATACACATTTCATCAGAGATTGGGTCGTATTGATCCGCCATGTTTTCCTGTAAAATAAGAATATTGCGCAACAAGCGGTCCTTCTTCTTCCTTCGTTTTGTGTACTCCTCCCTACCAGTAGCTACAAGTTCTTTCTTTGATTTCTCCAGGATCGTGTTGAAATCCCTGTCCTCCCTTTTCCATTTTTCTTGGACAGTCTTCATGAAGTTGATGTCCGAATTCCAGCTCGCCTTGATCTTGAAGTTGTTGTTATTGTTTTTGTAGCTCTCCCGACGTCCGCCCATCTTCAGTAGGATCAGGCAATGGGCGGACTGTAATCGAGGAAGATGCTCCATCATAGCTCTTGCATAATTCAACATAAATATTTCATTAGCAACTGATCTGTCTAGCCTTTCCAGGAGTATGCCATGCTTGTATGTATATTTAGCTCCGGAAAATCCCAGGTCAGATAAGCCCGCCTCTAGGAGTGCCTCGCTAAACACACTTGCTTCTCTGTGATCGAAGGTCTCGCTGCCCAGTTTTTCATTGATGTGAATCTTGGCATTGAAATCGCCTAAGACGACCCAAGGTCCCTTGTATTTGCTCCCCATCTCCACAAGATGTCGCCAAAGAAGATTCCGCAGTTGTTTCTGTGGGCTAGCATACACTATGGTGACATACAGACCATTATTGATTTTGCACGAGATAAACTGTCTATGACAGCTCAGGATATCAATATTTACTTCATGGTTGTTCCAGCAAAGCCAGATACCACCAGAGAAACATCTGGCATCGACTCTAAAAGAGTTGGAAAACCCCAACCTTTTCATTGTATTAACGGCCTGCTCTCCACTTATTCTGGGTTCAAGGATGGCTACTAGACGAGGTTTCTTTGAGTTTTTAAACTCCTTTATCAGGTTGCACGTCTTCTTGTTACCTACTCCCCTAACGTTCCAGCAGAGGATGTCACACATTAAATAACTAGTTGTAGAGATGAAGGGGTTGATTATTTACTGGCTTGGGGGGACGTTCTCCTTCCCTTTCTCTTTCTCAACTTCAGCAAGAACTTTCTTCACAGCCTCCGTGCTTGAGTTGATCACTTCTGCCGGTATACTGCGTAGACTTCTTCTTGGTACCAATGGTTCTGGGACCGGTAGCTTCTTCCCTGATCTCTTCATTTTTGTTCCACTCCCTTTGATGCCTCTGTCAATCCCGCTTGGTTCTGTGCGTTTCTTCTCCTTTTTATCACAGTTCCGAGCTGCTGCAATGGTGGCTTCTTGACCTGTATTTTCTGCCTCCTCTTTTTCTACTGTCATCTCTTGTGTGTTATCCTCATTGTCTATGATAATCACTTCGTCAACTTCTGGATTTTTAACAACATGATGCTCTGTTTCTTCCAATCGTACCTTTGGTGTCTCGTCTCTCTTCTCTACTCTATTACTACTGCCACTCACCTTAGGATCTTCTTCTTCACCATTCCCATTTTTCCCCTGTGTTGGTTTGTTCTTCTTCCAAATCTTCGGAGGTCTTGTTTCTCGCTGTTGAACCTCACCATTACCATGGCTATTGTCTTCATTGTTCCTGTCTGCCGTACCTTCTTCTTCCTCTAATTGTGCGAACCGATTTGTAGTTTTCCCAGTCTGCCGCCCATTATCTCTGCCATTCAGTTGTTTTCTTCGAGTACCCTTTCTACCCTGAACTAGCCAACCCCCTTCATCCGCGGTTTTAGATTTCTCCTGGTTCTGTGGGTGTTGCTCTCCTGTGTTTCTTCTTGCTTCCCCAGTTTCGCCCTTTTCCTCACAATCCTTCGAACGATGTCCCTCCCTCCCGCATCTCGTGCATTGCCATGTGAATCCTTCATACTCGACTTGGTATTCTAACCCATTGATCCAAATGGACGTTTGCATTTTCATTGTGGTATCTACCTCAATCGCAAGTCTTGCAAACTTGCTTCTCGATCTGCTCAGAGTGTGATTGTCTATCTTCACCAGACGGCCAAGTGCCATACCTATGTATTCCAGCATCGTTGGAACATACAAGTGTAATGGTAGATTTAGAATTCGCACCCAGGTTACCATAAAAGTGGGCAGTTCGGCAGTGGGGATGAAACTGACGCTCCATTCCCACACCGCAAGATTTTTCCCGAATATCTTCCAAGGTCCTCCAAACATCGCCGTCTCATAGTCTTTCCTACAAGACATTTGAATAACGTAATATCCCAGCTCCAGTTCGAAGATGTTGTATCTCCCAGTGATATTCCACATAGCTTTCAGCCGGTCCCTCAACGTCATGTATCTGATATCTGCTTCGATCAATCTCGCCATGATGGCATATTGCCAAGGTCGCACCAGTTCGTCTATGGCTTCCGGTTTGACTTCCAGCACCGGATCTCCATCAATGATCTCTAGTGTAACATCTCTGTGATCCAGGTTGTCTTCGAAAAGCTTCTCCAGGAAGAAGATCTCAGCCTTCTCTGCTCCTTGATTCGTTCTAGGTGCTTCCCCGTTGCTCTGTCCTCCTTCCATCGATGTGTCGTTTATCTGTGTCATATCGGCTATTGCAGGTTTCTTCCATGCAGACGTAGAGACAGACGATCTCGGATCCACGCCCCCGCTTTCCATTAGGGTTTTGGGTGGTGGTTGTGGCTGCGGCGGCGGATTACTTTTTTCCTTTTGTGCTGCTTCTTTACAGCCCTCAGAGTTTCTCATCTCTCCCACTCTTGGATCTTCCCCTCCTGCTTCTCCTCCACGCATGCCTCCATAGCAGAACTCGATGCCCAAGTTCGTAACCCTAAAGCCTTGTTCATGCTGATATAGCAACCCCACCCTTTCCTTTTTTGTCTCTAAGGAGTCTCCCACCTCCTCGCGAGGTCCCCTATCAACCCCTTCTAATTCGCTGACGGTAGATCCCCCGGTTTTTCCACCGTCGTGGCCGCCGCCATCGGTCGCCCCCCTTCCCCCTCCGCTCCCCAGTTTCTCCATCTTTCCATGGGCATTAGACGTTATTCTTGGAGTTTATAAGCCCATAATCATACAAATGATTAAGTCAAGGATTTGCACATACAATCTATCAAGAATCACATATGATGCAATTGGCAAGCTGCCTACCTTGATGATTAATTCTGTTTTGCGACATTGGCTGGACTATAGTTGAATTATCTTAGATCATGCTCATTAGGAAAATGTTCACTAAAATTTTCTAAAGTGATATTTTAGGGTTGTCAATTTGATCAAAATAATGATAATAATAATTAATTAAATGCCTATCAATATCGTCAATGTTTTTTTCAAATCAATTCAAACCGTGTTTTTGACAAAATTGTTAATTCTTTTGTAGAATCAATTGGAAATGAACACCAATCACTTTTTTCTCTGATCGGTCCTTAAGAAGGACAAGCTAATTGGGAACAACTTTCACAACTGGTTTAGGACATTGAGAATTTTTCTCACTCACGAGTGTAAGCTCTATGTCCTAGAGATACAAGAACTAGAGGAACCCCTTGCTAATGCACCAAGGGATGATTGGGATTCTTACAAGAAGCATATTGAACTCATTGTGGATTTCAAATGGCTGATATTATGCTCCATGAACTGTGATTAGAAAAGGAAACATGAGAACATGGAGGTGATTGATATGGTTACCCATCTCAAGAACATGTTAAAAGATAAGGCAAGACAATAAATATATGATGTCTCCAAGGCACTATTCAAGTGCAACATGGCAGAAGGAGACCCAATAGGTCCTCATGTACTCAAGCTCATTGGGTATATGGAGAACCTAGATAGTTTGGAATTCCCTTTTGGCCAAGAGTTGGCCACTAATGTTATTTTGCAGGCCCTCCAAAATTCATATAGTCAGTTTCTGATGAACTTTAACATGAATGAATCAGACAAACCATTGTTAGAGTTGTTGGGAATGTTGAGAACAACTGAGGCACAAATGAAGAAAGACAAACTCAAGTCTGTGATGATGATCAGCAAGACTAAGGGGAGGTCTAAAGGCAAAGGCAAAGCTAAGAAGAGTTTTAATGTTGTCTACAAGTCGAAGTGTTCAGATCTCAAAGGAAAAGGAGGAGTGAAGGAAAAGGCCATTATCACTAGCATAGACATTGGAAGAGAAATTTCCCACTCTGGATAGAGGAATTAAAGAAAAAGAAAGATGACACTGAGGCCTCCACTTTTGGTATAAACATTATATGATAAATTTGTTACTTCTTCATCTTGGTACATGATATCGAATAAGTGATCTGACATATTGATGTGCATGATCTAACAAGAAGTAAAAGCCTTCATGGAAGGAAATGAAGGACAAGGCAGAGCAATAGTTGTTGAAACATTAGTCTGCATTTCAATTTATCTTAGCCCATTGGGAATGTAATGGAGTTAATAGAACTATTTCATTATGCCATTAGAAACTTTTCTTGTATGCATCTTGTAAGACAAGGATGACAAATTAATGAAAGGTTGTTTATGTTTCTATTTCAAATATAAGATTTTGAATGGAAATGCCCAAAAATAAAATGATCTTAATGTGAAAGAATATTGAGCTGAATGATTATAACAATTATAGAAAAGAATTATGACTAATAACTCAAAACAAATCATTAGAAATAGTCACCTTGATGGTATATGTCATGGAACCGTTCTTACCCAAATCCCAATCCCACTATCTATACAGTGGCAAAAGTACTGAAGCGCTCGTCCCTGAGTGACCCAATAGGATCTCACACACTAGAATATAATAAGAAATAATAACACAAAAATAGGAAACTTAAAGAACAAACTAACAAAAAATAGGAGATATTGCAAATTTATCCTTGTCATCAGAGTATATTGAGTGCGGAAGTGATTAATTCAGTGTTCTATTTGATTTGCCTAAAATCAAGAAAATCAATATACAATCATGCAATTTCATGGTACACTATCAAAATCAAGTAAAATAATTTATAACGAAAGAGTATACCTGGCATGAATTATATTCAAAAAGTATAACAAGCGATTTTTCCAAATCCAATATTTATTTGCCAATATGTTTGTTTCGAGCAATCCAAATTTTATTATGAGTTCCCATTATGCTGTAATTGAGAAGCATGCTTATATATTTTGTGATGCTCCATTGCCCCAACATGACGGGGAAGGTCACCAGTATCCGTCTTTTTACATGAGGTAGGAGGTCAATGAACATGTGCAAGATTCAGTATCATTCTACAGTTACAAGTTTCACCCTCTGAATGAGGAGGTCGCAAGCACTCAATATCGACATTATCAACATTAATATAAGGGCAGTCATAATGGGAAATATCATTATGTTTTCAAGTTTTTCTCAAAATAAAATATAGGAAAAATGGTAGCCTAATCAATAGGGAACAATAGCTCAACCAAGTATGTAACCTAGTATACAATCATGATATACATAAAAGGTATCTTCAATACAACCAAGGAGGAGGTATAACAGTGTTATTGTTCATCAATGATTTCAGAGTACACATCTCAACAAGTAATAGGTCAACCCCTTTGAGTTAGATCCTAGATTTCAAGATATAAATAATTTTGTCATGATGTTGTAAAGATACAAGTCATGAGGTCATTATATCATGACTAGGGTTCCTAACCATAATTAGTCCTTCAGGTGAACATTCATCATATTATCTCAAAAAACCATCACCAATATTAGTATCCAACAAGATGAGTATGAAAGTCACCTAGGTATTTTAGTAGATTACATGATTAAGTCATTTTTCATGTACCATCATGTCAAAATGACCTAGAGGTTATAATCATGTGATAAAGCCATCAATATAAGATCAGAGTCTAATATAGTTTTGTATATACTGGTATCAAGTCACATCAGAATTTTGTCAAGATTAGGGTTTGCAATATTAATGAAAAAACCTAATTAAGAAGTGTGAAATAGATTTTAGATATCATCATTCAATATTACTGTAATAGGGAAAGGAAAAGGTTTCATGTTAAAGTAGACATTTTTCTAATAAAATGATACTTTATGGGAATTTTTCTGATAACAGAGCTATTTACTAGATAATTTACAAAGATAACCAATCAGATTTTAGCTAGAAGAATAAAATGCAAAAAAAATGTTTTTCCAACCCATCCTCATAGATCAGGGGAGGGATCTGGTTATGTGGATCCTCCCTGTAACTTTCAAGGTGGGTTTGAATCACAAGATTCGGTTAGGCGGGTAAAGGACATCAATGTCCAAGCTGATGGAAAACATCATGATACAAATACATGGTATATCATTAATATTTGAACCTTCATTGTTCCCTCGCCATCGTAATCCCGCACTCTGGTGTAGTAGAAAGAGAGGAAGAGGGGACAAGGGAGATCTGGGTGAAGTGAAGAGCTCATGATACGGAGATGTGGTCCAATTTGACCTCACAACACCTTACCAGTTTCAATGAGCCAAAAATAGTGTGTCAAGCAGTGCCTAGGGATAGGGATTGATATATGCAACAATGTAAATGAGAATAGAAGTAGAGTTGAGATATATATTTTAGATGGAACGCATCATAGGGTCAAGAAATATTCGAGAGACCCTGATGGATCATCCCATGGTACCAGTTTCTTATGGATGTGTCTGGTGTAGGTCATCGGCGACGACCTTGCAAGCTTTAGAGGAGCTTCCTCGATGGGGCATTCTAGGCCAGCACACCTAAATTTGATAGTTGGATAAGCTCTGCCAGGACTCAAGGATGGTTTAGGTGTGGTAGATTTGAAGGAGACTTATGGTGTGAGTAGGCCTCTTTGGTTCAACCGTTCGAAGAAGGAGTTCGGTAGGGAAAGGTTGGGATATAGGTGAAAATTGAAGGTTGAGAATGTCTATAAGAGCATCGGTAGAGCATTTGGGACCTTTAAATAGCACCTTGATTCCCTAGGGTTGCACCGAGGGTCTTCCTCCTCAGAGCCCTATCTGTTACTCTTTGGGCATTTCCAAAATAAGGCGAGAGAGGGGTTTCTGTGAGTCATTTCGTAGAGAAGAGAGTTCCATATCTTTTGCATTTAATTTGATAAGGTCGTAGAGATGGAGTGTCAAGGATTTGAATTTTTTCCCCCATGTGCACTGATTTCTCCATGATGAGTGGGAGAGGGAGACAATCCATTGGTCAGTCTCGTACCCAGGTCTGGATCTAGGATCCTAATAGATTGGAGAAAGGTATTTTAGGGTATTTTAAAGGTATTTCTTTATAAATTCATATATCATTATCCATTTATCCAAAAAATGTGAGATTTTAACAAGGGCTTAATAAATATCTTACCTAGCTATAAAAAAATTTCCAAGATATAATTATAACATTTGATCCATTTATAATATCAATTGAGAAAAGGCAAAGTTAATCTAAGATTGGGTGTCATAACGTACAAATCATGATATTTGGGCATCATAATTGAATTTTGCATTTTAAAATTATTCAATGGTCATGCGAGTAATGAAGTGAGTTCCATTGAGCAATACTTGGTAATCAAGGAACATAATTATAATTTGGTCATCAACTGTGAAAAAATACACTTCATCTAATTATAAATAAGAAGTGCATATGTAGAGTAAATATTGAAGTTAATCTAGACTCCTTTTGGTTATTGAACCTAAGATGACATGCAAGTCTTACTTACTTACATTGTGACACTAACTCCTTCACTAAATGTAATGGGAGGATAAGATTTCCATTAGACTTCATACATATGCTGCATGAAAATCTTATAGAACGGATGCTAATGTTTGTTACTTATACATCTTTTCATTTACTGGTAATATTGTGAAATGTACTTAGTAAAATCCAAATATAATTCTCTTGAAGTCTTCAAGAAGATCATAAATGATGTATAACTTTGATAAAAGTATTAAGAAACTTTGATGAGATCAAATGTTGAAATACTTTACATCAATACATTGAGAACCTTAATGAATAGAATTGTGAGAATGTATCAGAAGTAAAATGCATCTGAACATCATGATGTGTCATAATAAAGGAATCATATCATAAAGATTTAGGATATCATTAGATCTTCTTACATCCTCATAAATATATACATATCATTAAATAATGCATCATCTAAATGGTTTAAAAGATATCATATATGATATGATTTGGGAATGTCCAGAATATGTCTAATAGATTCAGACCTATATTGAGAAAGTAGTTTCTTAGAAGGGTTTGTAACAAACCATAAATGTGGAATACTACTATTTAACCCAATCTAAAAACAAAAGTGTTTGGTTGACCTATATAGCTAAGTTCCTAATGAATCATTGGGAGTAAAAGTAGAACAAGAAATGTTAGAGCTCAATTAAGAGGTATAGAGAGAAATAGGAGAATCATAATTTCTTGTGTAATCTCAAAGTTCCTTATTTGACAATGAACAATATAGTTCTAGTAGATGATATCCGAGATTGAAGAATTCTGAATGCAACAACTTGGACATGTTCATCCTTAGCATATGAGTTAACTAATCAACTAGAAACTATTGGGAACAATAATCCAAGTAATGGCTCAATTCCATTTTGGAGGTCATGTAAACTAATAAGGTATGACCTTGATAGTTCCACCTAAAGTGGTAATACCTAAATGGTGCAATAGGATGAAATAGGGTCTTGTGGCAAATACCTACATGGACAACATTAAAGGACAAATTGGTTGAATAGTTTTTCAAATTAATTCAAGTTGTTGAACATGATAGAAATTACTTTACTAATTGGCATGCTTCTTAACGTAGTTAAAATAGACTATGAAGATGGCATATGAAGTTGAAATTAGATTCCTTAAATGGTATATATGTGAGGATGTGTACGTGACACGACCTGATAGGGTTTTATAACTTCATGAATGCAAATAAAGTCCATAAAATAGAAAGTTAAATCTGGGATTGAAATAATCAACTCTGAGATGGGGTCAACAAAAAAGAAGATATCACTGATTAAAAAAGATTTAGTGGGAGCATATATGAATAGTATGCATGTGATGATGAATAAAAATCTCAATTTTGTGAATATTGAGAACTGGAAAGAAAGACACCAGCAGTAAATGACGGATTAGGTGAAATATCCTGTGAGATAGGAATCATGACCTATAGAGATAGTTCTTGAAAATTTCATAAAAGAATGTTTGAGCACATAACACAATGTTGAAAGAGTTCAAAATGAAGGATTCAATGAGAGAGAACCTGTATTTTTCTCTCATGAAACATTAATTTCTAATTCTATTGAAAAATGGAAATATTTAAAATAAGATGCCATATGTTGTAGCAGTCAATCCATCATGAATGCTATAAATTTGCATATCCCATATAATCTTGTTTGTATTGGACTCGACAGGATGAGATTTAAATCCAATAATGGTTATTGGAGTATCATTAAAAGGTATCCATTAGTACTTATAATGTACTTAAGGATACATTGCTAGTCAATAGAGATAGCAATAATGGATGAGTTGGGTGTAATGGATTACACCAATGCATGCTTCCGAAATGATAAAAGTGATCACAATAATATTTCTTTGATATCAAGAAAAGGGATGTTAATAGTTGGAAGGGTTCCAAACTAATAGCCATTAATTATATACTACACTATAAGTCTAGAATGCTTGTGTTATGAACACAAGGTGGATACTATATGGATCAAGAAGTTCATAGGATGAACTTATAGATGTTCCAACCATTGATCACTTAGTAGAAATATTGTGACATCAATGGAGATACTTGTTAGTCAAGGAATATCATATACCCTATTATGGTGGTTTCATCTCATGGCCAAGAGATAAGAAACATGGAATATACTTACTAGATAGGAAATTGTTACTAACACAGGATTAGCAGTTGTATAGCAGAAATATGGTGGACATGTTTAGATCACTAAAAATGAGATTCTTGGGTGATTGAATCTAAGTGCAAGCTAGAGTCTATTAGTATGTTATTCCCAAAGAGCCAAGCATATGATGCGACATGAGATATAATAAGGATTTGATTAAAAATTATTATAAATGCAAGCTTCTATTCATTCTATTTCACTCAGTTATGAGATAATGAGGAAATATTTTGAATGTCTACATAATGATGTTTACTCAATGATGTATATCTTCAAGTACCTGACCTAAAGGATGAGACCATACGAATGTCAAGAGTAGACATATTCATTCTCATTACGTCCCTAGTCGATTGTTACTAACACACAAGACTAGATTGTGTGTTGGTTGATGACAAAATCTCATTAGTCATGGTATAGCAATATCAAACCAAGCAAATATATAGATATTAGAGAACGTGCATTGAACAAACCACCTTGAGAGTGACGCATGGAAATCGTCATTGGTGGTCATAGTAATCGCTCATAGTGAAGGTGATCGTTGTGTTTCTTAGACCTAAAATCATGATACTCATCACATGTCATTGGGTACACTTTGATATCATGAAATGCAATCCTAAAACTTACACTAGTATGAATTCTACCTTTAACATTGGTTAAAATGGACTTTTAACGTCATTTTCCAAGCAACACCAAAATGGGTGATAGTAAAGGTAGAAGCCTACGACGTAGGTTCCAAACCCGATGACACAGAGCTGACCTCGATTGCAACTGAAAATTACTTGACACTGGTAGGATACATAGTTGTCTGTTACGTAAAGAATATTGACGCCTATCTCAGGACATTATCATTGTTTATTTATGTAAAAATCAACAACTAACTCCCTTTCCTAACAAAAAAGTGTTTGGAAAGGGTCGTCGGTTCAAGGTAAAATCGACAATACAACTACATATTGTCGTCGATTATGTAGTGATAAACTGTTTCCTATCTCCATACCCAAAAAAATTGTTTGGCCCGAGTGAGGACATAGTTGTCATGTTCTTATAAAAAACCGATGACATAAACATTCATTGATGGTTATTATAAATAACTGACAATCAAGTGTCATTTTTTTTAATAACAACTTCTAGGCTTGCTGTCTGGTTGGTCAACAAGATGCAAAACCTGCAGTTCAGTTCTGAACTGTAGGTTTACAACATCATGTGATTTTCGCCTAACAATAGGCCAAACCCTGCAATAACAAGTTTATCAAGTCTATATATATACATCATGTGATTCACATGCATGTACAAACACAATTAATTCATTCACATGATTCACACACATGTAGAAACCGACTGTTCCATTCATTGATCCATTTTCACATTCACACACGTAGAAACCTATAGTTCCATTAATTCATCGATTTTCACTTTCACACACATGTAGAAACCTACAGTTCCATTCATTTCATCCATTTTCACATTCACACATAGGCAGAAGCACATTCATTCATTCATCTTCACATTCACACACATGCATATAGATAAAATTGCAATAAGATAATTCAAAAATATCATTCACAAATGTATATATAAGCACCACATATATACAAAAATAATGAAACCAAAGTTTAGAAATGTCATTCTTTATCATTAATACCCTAATCATAATAAAAAAATGTCTCCCTTTCAAATGTTTTTGCCCATTGTTCTTTTATGTCATCTAATTGTACTATCATATAGAGCATATGTACATCTAATAGCTTTTATCCTATATTGAAGTCACTAGTTTTAAACACCTACTAAAAGAATGACATATATATAATTAATAAGTTCGATATTTTCATATTATCTAATGAGACTATACTTATGATGATCAAGACTATATATTACATGTTGTATCTTTTTTATGTCTTGTGCAGTATATCTAACAATCATGTCCATATATCGCATCATGTAGTACGCACATACCAAACCATTATTTTTTACAACACACTATAAATTTCAACATACAAACTGTTAATAAATAAAAATAATCATAGTTCACATAAATAAAATATGCAATGGAGTCAGGAAACTACATCCACATTCTTCCAAACTATCACTTTCTTTTTCTTATCCACATTTCCTCCATCATTTTTGAAATATTTTAAAGCCCTATATGTTATTGTAACACTTTGAATGGCATTAGTAAATAGTCATGAAATAATAGATGTTAACAGATATAAATATGAAAAAATTATCACGGGAATAATGGTCTTTTGAAATAATGTCATGAACGATCAAATTTCTTCCCCTTAGAATCTACATAATAAACAGTCATCATCTCACAGACAACAAATAGTAACTCCCACTTCTAGTGATAAGAAAGTAAAAAATATATAACTCAAAATCCAAAATGAAATGTAATTTTCTTAAGTCAAAAATACAAAAAAAGTAAACTTTAAGAACATTATATGGAGATATTATCACACACTTTTTCTTTTCACCAAAATATTTAAATGTGATAGAGCAATATAAGGTAACTGATGAAGGGTCTTTATTTACTAGACTGATCAAGGATAGAACTATTAATGCCACATGAGTTGCTAAAAAATCTTTAAAGAACATTTGTAAGTGACTACGAAACATATATTACATATGCATTAATATATAAGAAAACATATCACCATATATAAAATGTGGTATATAGATATATAAATAAGATATCATCATCTCCATAGTTCTATCATAGATGAATTCAGCCAAAAATAATGAAATAACTCCAAAATATCTTTTAGAAATGTATTGTTATCATATGATTGGCCTATATCTTCCTCCTCCATAGAAACAATAATTGGTGAAGTTTTAGGATGTTCACCTATCCATATTGCCATAACCCTACATTAAGGACTTATCCAGTCATCTAGGTCCTTTGGAAGCCAACTAGGTACTTTAGGAAGAGGTGTAGGTGGAGGTGGATGAGTTGTATCAAGTTTCTTCCCTTTGTCCGACATATACAATTTCATATCAATTGTCATGTATATACATTTACCACTTACATAATGTAAATGTACCTTACATGATCAGTATAGAAGACTCGCGCTTCGGGCCACAAGAGCACTATGATTTGTTCTTCACCAAGTGTGTCAGCATCTGGGTGGGCATATGGCAATGGATGTTGCCTCTAAGTGGGTAAGACAAGCCTACGACTCACACGAATCATAGCATCGGGTACTGGAAGTCCATGAATCATGTGCCCTAGAAGGCTTGGGTAAGACTCACCCTCTACAATGAGAATTATTTCAATTTTAGATGGCATGGCCTCAACCCCTACAAATTTACATAGAGTATGTTATATATACATTAACATATCATCTTGAAAAGACTATCTACTATGTCAAAAAAATACTTACAACGGACGTGCTAGGTGGTGGGTCTAGGATAACTCCCAACCACCTCTATATGATCACTCCAAACCACCTCTATCGTAGGGGAAGAGTAGAATTCCACATGTACTATTTTAGTGGCAACCTAAGATGCTTGCCACTTGCACATTGCTTCCTGGACTCTCTTATCAATTAATTGATCTACCTATACATTACCAAAAGAAACACATTTTGATTCATAAATTCCTTTTGCAATAACATTCTAATAGAAAGAATGGGTTTCTTTACCCTTTGAAAATCCCCCTTTTTGGACATGTTTGCACTGTGATGGCCCAAAGACCGCTCTTAAGCCCACACCAGCGCCTGCAACCCTAACACGTCGAAGATGCTCTGGGTTACCTAGAGCAATTATCAATTCATCCCTTGTTCCCTCGTGGATGAACAAGCCTTGCTTCCTCTGCTCGTGAAGCTCATGCTAATCATTATAAATAGAAATTGGTAAGTAAACATTACAATCATCAATACTAATTTCTCTGAGAGTTGAATTTTACCATTTTTGCAGTTGCCTCAGTAGTTGTGAGGTTGCTTATATCACCTTTTTTTATTTTTCCTCCCAGCTATCCACACATCATGGTGATGCAAAGATGCAGGAGTAGTAGAGGACTCAGTAGTCTCACCACTAGGAGCAATATGATGATGAATGGAAGATGTATGTACTTTTTGGTGAAGGGATACATCACCACCTGGACGCATCGTGTGGTCATGCACATTCTTTACATGCCTTGCTCTTTGAGAATTAATGATAGCCTTGTTAGTAAGCACATTGAATTGGTTAGTAACAATCAAGGTCAATTATCAATAGGTGAATTCATAAGAATGTATACTAATTATGTTGGGAGTGACTGTTAATACCTTGAATTCATTGGTATTTCTCTCGGCAACAAACGCCTCCCACTCAGTCGGGTCTAGGTAGTTCCATTGCTCAAGGGCTGACTTGTTCCTCTTGTTAGCCTCTCATATGTATTGTCAGTTGACAGTTATCCCATAGTTCCTTAGGAACGTTCCACATTGTTGCATCACCTTTTTACGATGTAGGCTTTCATCCAGTTTGAATATACTCTAAAAAATTTCATATATTTAATAGAGTATTCTAAAAAATAGAATTGTAATTAATTTTAAAAATAGAATTGCAAATGATAATGTCTCACACATATTTATTTCCATAGTAAGTCTTTCTTCCCTTTAGGAACTATATGCCAAGGTTATGCATTTACACTACAATGGCTACGAGTAAGAACCCCAAGATTTGAAACAAATGAGTTGTGGTTCTTTCCAACTAGATTTCCTACATGATCAAAATCCACATCCATTTTTGGCCCATTGCCCCTTTGTTGTAGTAACTAGTTTATCATATTGATGTCTGTTATTTTTTAAAATTTTTATGCTACTCATCAAGTGGCACAAGGTTTTCATGAGGTACATCCTCAACCTAAAAATTTGCAAAAAAAGACATATAGGATATAACTTATAAATGGACATATAGCTAGATATAATGTAAAACTTACATTGTGATGTGGAGCCTCACCCTCATGGTAATCATCATCATGATCATGATACTCATGGTCAACTATCTAAAAATGTTTCATATAAAAAACAAGCAAACATTTCACATTTTACATTTAATGGAATTAATATAACATTGTTAAGTTCACATCGATCTAACTTTAAAATAAAATAAAACATTTAAAAAAATAAAAACATGCCTCTAATATTGAGATCTTTTATCAATTAACATTCCTTTAGTGTGATCTCCATACACATATAAGTCATCATTAGCTTCAATATTTGGTGTTGGCAACCCAACTGAAAATGGACTGGATTCATCATACTTATCGTAGTACTCTTCTTCATCTATAGGATCTTCAATTACCTTCCTTTTACCATGAAGAACAACCGACCATTTTTCATTTGCAGGATCATCGATATAAAATACTTCTTTTGCCTATGATGCCATTATGGATGGTTCACCCTTCTCACCAATCTTTTCAAAATTCACTAATGTGAAACCCAATTTATCCACTAAAAGGCCTTGGTGTTATCAACCCAATTACACTTAAAGAGCGTTATCCGGAAATCTATGTAGTCAAACTCTCATATTTCTTCAATGACATTGTAATATGACAATTTAGCTTTACCTGGACTCTTATGTTTCACACTAGAAAAAAAACAATGAATATGCTTGAAGAGTAACCCCACTATTTTGGATGACGCTTTGTGCAATATGAGAAACTATTTATGTCAAACCCTTCATAAGAAATAACATTCATTTTTGGTTTAAAGGTGAGGCATTTGATATTATCGGCAATATTATTTGGTGTTTGAGATTGTTGATGTAAGACTTTATCTTCAAATCATTCAATAAATGTCTTCTTATGCTCTCTTGCAAGACACATTGAATTGGCTTGAGGATATTCTTTCTTGATGAAATTGGTATATTTTGTGATATAAACACTCACTTCGTCGATGTTGTGTAAAATGTACCAGTGAATTTGTTGCCACAACTCATGACTTTACTTTCATTCAAGCTCATAAAGTCCCTTTGCCAAAAAAATCCTGAATAATATTATCATTTATAGGAGCATCATTACCACTCAGAAAATAATAGCAAAAATCCATAACCTCTCTAGCCACATAACCCTAAAAAATACTCCCTTCAGTCTGATAATGGTTTCGAACATCACCTTTAAAAATGCTCACGTATCGTTCAAAAGGATACATCCAATGCAAGAAAATTGGACCCAATATTTTAACTTCCCAAGTCAAGTGGACAACTAGATGTACTATGATATCAAAGAATGGAGGAAAATACATCTCAACCTGACATAGCATAACAACCACTTCTCTTTGAAACTTATTGATACTTAGGATGATTAACTTTGATGCATAGACTAATGAAGAAGAAACCATGTCTAGTGATTTCCAACCTTACATGCTTCGGTAGTATAGATCAAATTTCCATGAGTAATATTTGTTGCATTAGAGTGTGAAAATCATGAGATTTAAGACCTATCAGCTTTAGATCTTTCATTGATACCAATCTGTAAATGTTCAGAAAGTAACCCTGTGGTACCTTAACATTAACCAAGCACTCACAGAAAGCTTTGTTATCCATTCTATACAACATGTAACAAGAAATAGTTAAATATGTTCTCTGATCACTATAAACTACTTCTGTTAATTTTTTCATTATTCCCATTTCATTTAGGTCCATTCTAGATTTGATTCCATCTTTAGTCTTACATGGCATATTCAATAGAGTACTAGTGATGCTATCACGACCATTTTTTTCAACATGCATGACATCGATAAAATGCCTAACTGCCAAAAACACCAATAAGGAAGATCCCAAAATATTGACGTCTTCTTAAATAAAGACTTATCACTTTGTGTGGGAATAGTACATTGTGATGTCTTACCATATGCATTGACATAGTCTTTTAGTCTTTCATAAACAACAAACTCTGGTATAGGTTTAGGGGCACTCAGTTCCTTATTCCATCTATTGAATGCTTTGCACAACTTTTCATATGGATGGAATTTTGGAAGAAACGTTCGATGACTAATATATACAATTTTTCCACCATGTTTTAGTCATAATTAATCAATGTTATCTTCACATATAGGGCATGCTTTGGATCTTTTTAAACTATATCGAGACACATTCCAATATGTTGGAAAGTCATTAATAGTGTAAAACAGCATAGCATGCAAACCAAATGACTCTCTATGTGAAGCATCATAGGTCATCACACATTCACCCCAAAGTTTCTTTAAGTCATCAATTAGAGGTTCAACAAAAACATCAATATCATTTTTGATTGTTTAGGGCCCAATATCAATAATGACAACATAATGTACTTAATTTTTCATCCAAAACAAGGGAGGAAGATTGTATATAACAAGCATAACAGGCCAAGCGTTATGTTGATATCTCAATGTGGCATCCCATCGGTAAAAACCCCAACTCTTAGATTCCTGATTTCTTCACCAAATTTAGGGTACAATAAATCAATCCTCTTCCACTGTAGGGAATCAGATGCATGTCGTAGGATCCCATCATTATTTTTCTTAACCTTTGCATGCCATCTTAAATTCTCTGCATCTATTAGATTGGCAAACAAGCATTGAAATTGTGGTATTATAGGTAGATATCACATCACCTTGGCAGGAGAGCCAGTTTTGGACTACCCGAAGTTGTCATTTTATACCTTGATGCCCCACATTTTGGACAATCTTTCCAATCCACATAGTCCTTTTGAAATAATACAAAATCATTCACGCATGTATGTATATTCTTAGTCTTCATTCCCATTGAACATAATATTTTCTTTAACTCGTATGTTGAGATTGAAAGCTTGTTTCCTTCAGGATGAATTTCTTTCAACAAATACAATAATGACCTGAATATTTTGTCACTACATCTATTGCTATCATTTAGATTATACAGTCTCGACACAACACTCAACTTTGTAAACTTAGTACAACATGTGTATAATGGTCTCTCAATATCTTCCATAATGTTCCTAAACAAGTATGGTGGATCGGTGTACTTTACCCCATAATTATCCAACGTCAGATTAACGATATCTATCAGAATCAGTTCGTCCACATCTATGTCATTGGTGGCAATTTCTTGTTCAACACAAGCACTACTATTGACATCTATTGATGTTAGGTTTGAAATCTCTCCATGTCAGTACCATATATTCTATATAGCCTTTTACAATCCCACTGCAAATGACATGACTTTTGATTTCCTCACCAGCGTTGACTTTCAAGTTGTTACTACAATGCCTACATGGACAACATAACCTATCTCCAGGTTGTTTCCTATGTTCTTCTATAAATCTAATAAACCAATCAAGACCAGGAATAAACTCGGGGGTGCAACGATTTGGATTGGATATCCATGATCTATCTATTCTATGATCAAAGAGAAAACAAGTATTAGGGTTTACATATTAAGTTAGAAATTTAAATTTTAAGGTTTAGGGTTAAAAGATTAGGGTTTAGGGTGAAAATATTAGGGTTTAGGCTTAAAAGATTAGGATTTAGCGTTAAAGGATTAGGGTTTAGGGTATTATAATGAATGTTTGTACCATCTATCCCATTCTTGAACAACTAATCTCAGTAGTAAGTATATAATGTGTATTCAGTTTTTAAGAAAATTTTGGCAACAGTTCCACGTAGTTCTCCAAGTAAACCTATGTACATGGGCAAATCTCCACCAACATATTTACATAGAGAACAAACAGGGAAGTGCGGACAAAACATCTTGAAAATCGAATACACATTATACACTTCATCATGGATGACATATTTCTTGTTTTGTCATTTCTGGCGTCTTTTTTGGCTTGTTGTCTTCATCGACTGGTGCTGTTGTTGTTGTCTCTATCCATTTTGTATTGGCACGTGGGGCATATCCTTCCTTCGTGCTTTCTGAGCTGGTAAAATACTTGTTGGCATATGTAGCTTTATTTTATTAGTTTGGTTTCTATCTTTTTTAGAATCCTTTCTAGATTAATCTTTGTTGATCTATTGGTTCTTTTGTTAGTAGAAAGAATAATTATATAGTCTGAAGCTTTATTTAGCCATCTTTGATTTTCATTAATTAATTTTTCAATTACTTGCCAGAGAACTCTTAGTCCTAGAGCTCTTCTGACCTCAACAAATTATTTTTCGATTTTGTTTCCTTCAAATTCTTTTTGGAAACTTCCTTCTATTTATTTGACATATTCTGGAGATGATACTCTGATTTGGATGCAATGGACTGGATTAAACTTTTTTAACTTTTCCCAGTCTTCAGATGCTGAGAAAATTTTGATGTAACTCTCACTAGTAGGTTTTATTAGTGAGCTATTGCTTCTAAATTCTCTGACGGCTTTGATAATTTCTTGGGGAAGCCCTTGGATTTCTCCAAGATCTGGGCTAAAATATAATAGATTCACTGCTCCAATTCTAAAACAATCTTTAATAATCATTGGATCTGCTCCATTGTCAAAATTGATTCTGGGGTAAATCCATGTGTGATCTAGAAAACAAGTCTTTGTTGTCTTGAGATTGTAAACAATCTCTAATAGAGATTTGTATTCATTTTCACATTTTGTTGAAAATTCTATAAGGCTCAATTGCAGGTCGTAATCCTACTCAATCTAAGATACCCTGAATTTAAATATTCTTTAGGGCATCAATTTTATATTATCCGATGTCTTGCGGGGATCTTTCTCCGAAGAGATAGTATTATCCACCGTTAAGCAGGAGCTGTTCTCCAAAGAGATTGCAGTTTCAAAACTGCTTCTTACCATTTGGTTATTATTAACTAATCATGCTCTCTATAGTACTCAGAGTATTATTATCCTTATGCTAAAAGCTAGTTTCTTATGCGTTAAAAGACATATCAAGCATGAAGCTTCTAAAAATTCTATGTAAAATGAGTAATACACATAGACAGATTGATAAAGCTGAGAAAGCATACAACACCCATAAGGGCAGTTCGAGTATGTTTTCAAAGCATGATAATAGAATCAAAAATTTCTACCAACACGAAGTGGTATCAGAGCCAAGTAACAATCCAAAATATGAGAATAAAATTAAATATGAACAAAACAAGTTAGGAAATTTAGATAATAATATACACGAAGCTTTAGATTTAGAATTTGAAGTAAAAATTGAATGATATGTATAAGAAATTAGAAGTACATTCATGAAAACAATTCGAAAAACTTTCAAAAGATTCAAGAAATGATAATAGAATTACAGAGAATAATGGAATATCTATATGAAAAACAAAATAATGAATGTATATAAAAAATAATTCTATTCCAAACAAGTGGAAATGAAATAAGCTTATGTCCTCTTCAAATAGAAGAAACATATGACTTTAAAAATGAACAATTAGAAAGCAAATATTTAGAAGTCGAAGCAGAAGAACTAGATAGTATAAGTCAAGAAATTGGGAGGTTAACAGAAAAGGTCAGAACTATAAACATAAAACCTATAGAACGAGAGACTTCTAGAAGTCAAGTAATGATGCCTATTCCTACAACGGTCCCTAGAGGACAAGGCAGTAGAAATGAAACACCAGAACAACCAGGAGCTAGATACTGGTCAGATCCTAGTTTTAGAAGAAAACCAACTGACAGAAACAGATATGAAGGAATAAAGTGGGCATCATATAGAAGACCCAAAAAAAATTCTCTAGAAACCTCAGTAGATTATATGAACCAAGAATATATTAGTGCAAATGGAATTTATTTAAACTTAAATTGTGTTAGAAATATAGATGAGGCTGTAACAAGATGGGCAAAAGCCACATTTTTATCAATAACATCACAAAGTTATGATATTGAAACAACATCAAGATTTTGTCATTTAACATTCCAAAGAATCATAGCATATTGATGGAAAGGATTAATTGATAACGATAAAGAAGCAGTCAGTGGAACAACAACCACTTTAGCTCAAGTAGTAAATAGCTATGAAAATGAATTATGAAGATAATTTCTAGGATAAACATGGAATGTAAATAGAGATGTAGAAAAAGAAAAAGAAAAGTAGAGATTTACCTTTTTACTATATAATCTAAAATTCTGTGACATGTTCCGTATAGACGAATATATATGCAAATTTCAAGAATACTTCTATAAAATATATGATAGAACAAACAGAGAAAATGCAACCAATAAAAGTTGACTAAATATATGTTTTACAAAAGTACCTAACCCTTGGGGATTTAACGCCATGCAATTATATCTCTAATATATTGGCCAAAGAGCAGACACATTAAGAGGATGAATAGAATTTCTAAAAATGAAATTAGAAGAATGGTGTGCTGAAGCCACACTAAGCAGAAAAACAAACAATGTAGTAAAACAAGGACTTTGTTGTTCACAATTGACTCATCCAATAACCATATGATGTGAACCAATGAGGTATAATAGAAGGAATAAATATAAGTTTAAAAAGAGAAAAATGTTCAGATTCAAACCAAAACCAAAACAAAAATATTATAGAAAGAAAATAAACTATAATAAAAATGCAAAGAAACCAAAAGAATGCAAGTGCTTTATATGTCAAGAAAAAGGACACTATGATAACGAATGTCCAAATAGAGGATCTAAGAAAATTAACCAAAAGCAATTCGAGGAAATTATAGAAGAAGAACTTTCTGAAATAGAAAACACTCAAGAATTTGTTCAAATAATAGACGATGAACAATCAGATGGATCAATCTATTATTTCTCAGACACAGGATCAGACTGAAGAAGAAATAATAGTAGAATACCAAGAAGAAGCAGGAAATTTCTTGCAAGAGGTATTAATAGATAGAAGATTATTTAACCGAATAACAAACATTGAATTAAGATAAGAAAATTTTCATGGATTTAAAACATCTCTCTTTGAAAAGATTAATCAAAGAAAACATATTTTCTATTATGGAATAACTAATAGAGAAATGCCTATGCAAATAGAATACACTAGAAATAGAATAAATATACCTTTACTTAGAAAGGAAGACTTAATGAGAAAAATGGAAAAAATAAAAGACAAATCTAAAATAGGATGTATTCATATAGGAGCCATTCAAATGATGATAAAAGCAACCTTCTGAGAAGGAATAGATTCACCCATAAATATTGTATTAATGGATAATAGAATTAATGATAGAAGAGATGCTACATTAGGAATATTACAAGGAAATCTTAGTCATCAAAAACTAATCTTTAATATTTACCCAAAGATAAATGTAAACATTAAAGATAATAATATAAACATAACTTTAAGTTTAATACCAGATTTTCAAAGAATAGAATTCATGAAAAAAAGATCCATTCTTTATTCAATAACATATATAATAAGTTATGCTCTTAGCAACACACATCACTCTGAAAAATTTGAAGACAAAGATATTATAATGCTTCCTAATATATTTAAAGATATAGGAAAAAGTTCAAAGCCAGATATAATTTTAGAAATAGAAATACTAGAAAATATAAATATAGATGTCTCAAAAAAACCCTTGGTAACAGATAATAAAATCCCCAGAAGATTATGTTATGAAGGAAATGAGTTACAATTAAAAGATAATAATATAAATAGAACTTTAAGTTTAATACAAGATTTTCAAAGTACAAAATTCACGAAAAAAGGATCCATTCCTTATTCAGTAACATATATAATAAGTTATGCTCTTAGTAACACACATCACTCTGAAAATTTTTGAAGACAAAGATATTATAATGCTTCCTAATATATTTAATGATATAGGAAAAATTACAAAGCCAAACATAATTTTAGAAATAGAAATACCAGAAAATATAAATATAGGTGTCTCAGAAAAACTATTGGTAACAGATAATAAAATCCCCACAAGATTACGTTATGAAGGAAATCAATTACAATTAACAAATGGAGATAGAATAGAAGAAGCTAGAGCATGAACGAATAGATACAATTGTAGACTAAGACCGATATTAAGAAATTTACAAAGAACAACATGCTTAAGAATTTTCATAGATAATAGAAAGGCTAGAAATTATATATTATATGGAAAATATTTCCATGGACTAGAATGGAATATGACTACAATATTAATAGACTCAGGAGCAGGAGCTTCTGTTATCCAACAAGGAATGATACCGTATATAGAAAAAATACCCATAGGATCACCCTATGCATAGTGGCGTAGCCACATGGAGGCACAGGTGGGTACTGGCCTCACCTGTGTTTGTCAAAATGTACATTGATCAAAGTATTTTTAATATAAATTTTAGAGAAAATACATGTAATATTGTGTTTGGTGCCCTAACCATTCACCTGCAGCAACAAGGTGCCCACCCTTTAACAAAGTTCTTCCTCTGCCACTGCCTATGCATACACAAATTTTGATGGACAAGAATATGAAATTACACATCAAGCCATTGTCCCAATTGAAATACAAAATATAAAAATTGACAAAACACTTTATGTGCAATTAGATAGTCGTAAGGATGATATAGAAGTTATACTAGGAATGAGTGTGTTACAATAGATGGAACTATTTTCCCTACAAAGTGAAGGACTATATTTTACACATAATAATCAAGAATATTTTTGGAAAAAAAATGACTAGTATATATAGTGTCTACATAGTAACAAGAATTATATATGAAGAATACAAAATAGAATACTTTCATGCATTCCTAGATACAAGTGCAAGAACTTGTATTGCCCGAAGACAATGCTTTCCTGAAAAATATATTACAACATTACCTACATTATATGGAATGGACTTTACAGGAAAAAGACAAACATTAACTCATGGAGTCAAAAAACCTAAGATTATCCTAGGAAATTACATAGTTACATGTCCACCATTTTATACCTCTGAATATGCACAACAAGACATATTATTAGGAAATAACTTTACACAAAAATTTAAATTATATATACAACACCAACATTATATTCAATTATTAACACCTTGTGATCATTAGATAACACTCAAGAGGTTCCAAAAAGCCTACATAAGAGACAAAAACAATTTTCACAACAAACATGGTGATTTTAATTCAAATAAACAAAAACCAATAAAAGGAAGAATTATAGCACAAATAAATATGTAGGATGCGGAACATTATTTGAAAAGAACTACAATGACGATCCATTAGCCCTCTGGAATATTAGCCAAGAATGTGATACAATAGAATTAATAGACGACACTACAATAATTAGAGTAAAACCTATGAGTTATAATCATGTTGATATTGAAGAATTTAGATTCCAATTACAAGAATTAGAAAAATCACAATTAATACAAAAATAAAAAAGTCCTCATTCTAGTCCCACATTTATGGTTAGAAACCATGGAAAAATTACTAGAGGAAAAGAAAGAATGGTAGTGAATTATAAACAATGAATCAACATACTAAGTTGGATGGATATTTTCTTCCACACAAAGAAACTTTAATAAATATGACAAGAGGAAAAAACCATTATTCAAAATTTGTCTATAAATCATGATTTTATCAAATAAGACTAGATGAAAAAAGTATACCTTCAACAACATTTACTACCCCATAAGGGCATTATGAATGGAAAGTAATGCCTTTCAGATTAAAAAATGATCCACAGATATACCAGAGGAGAATGGATAAGGTATTCAAGCCTTATAATTCCTTTTGCCTTGTTTATGTGGATGATATTCTTATAGCCAGTAAAAAGGAAGAAGAACACTATAAACATCTACAAATATTTTCTCTTCTTTGTCGAAAAGCAGGAATAATACTCTCTATAAAGAAGACATAAATTTGTAAATCTAAAATAGAATTCTTAGGACTAAAATTAGACTCAAGAGGAATAGAATTGCAGGAACATATTATAGAAAAAATTATTATGTTCCTAGACAAAATAGAAGACAAAAAACAACTTCAAAGATTTTTAGGATGTCTAAATTATGCAGAGAAATTTATAAAAAACTTAGCAAAACTAAGGAACCCGCTACAAAAACTACTAAAAAAATATCGATCTTCCTCATGATAGAAAAATTTATAAATCATGTCAGATTAATAAAGGAAAAATTTAAAAACCTATGAAGATTAGATCTCCCTTTAGAATGAGATGATTTAATAATAGAAATGAATTCCTCTGAAGAATTTTGGGGAGTAGTTCTAAAGAAAAAAGATGCTAAAAAAGAAAAGATATGCAGATACACCTCTGGAACAGTCAAAGAAATAGAAAAAAGGTATCACTCAAATGAAAAAGAATTACTATCACTAAAAAAAGGAATTAAAAATATTTCCTACTTTCTATTACCTAAAAAGTTCTTAGCACGAGTGGATAATACACAAGAAAAATCTTTTATTAAAAACAATTTACCATCTACACCAGAATATAAAAGATTAAGCAGATGGGAAACAACTTTTGCAGAATATATTTTTGATATAGAAGTTATTAAAGGCGAGACTAACTTTCTTGCAGATTTCTTGTCCAGAGAATATAATAGAGCAAGTTGAAAAGAAACTTGCATAATTAGAAGCACGACTACAACATAATTGTAATTTATTAAAAGATAATTGCAAAGAATTAATTGAAATGATTCAAAAACAAGATAAAATTATTGACAATATAGAAGAAAGAAAGCAAGATATTGCAAGAATTATTACAGACTTGAATAGCTTCAAGAGAGAAATATAGAAGAAAGAATCCGAAACAACACGGATGGATAAGGCGACAGGTAAAAGACCAATCGATATGTTCCTCCAAATTTTTGATTCAATCAATATCCAAAAAACTACTGAAAGTGCTAGCCTAACAACAAGAGAAAGCAATTTTAAAACTGCAAGAACTAGCTTTACAACTGAAAACATTATCACACCGGAGAAAGATAATAGCCAAACGGCAAGAAGAAGTGTTCAAACTGCAATCTCGTTGGAGAACAACTCCCACTTAACAATGGATAATACTATCTCTTCAGAGAAAGATCCTCACAAGATAGCGGATAATATAAAATTGATGCCCGAAAGAATATTTAAATTCAGGGTATCTCAGATTGAGTAGGATTATGACCTATAATTGAGCCTTACATAATTTTCAACAAAATGTGAAATTGAATACATATCTCTATCATTCAAGACAACAGAGACTTGTGTTCTAGATCACACAGGGATTTACCCCAGAATCAATTTTGACAAAGGAGCAGATCCGAGGATTATTAAAGATTGTTTCAGAATTGGAGCAGCGAATCTAATATATTTGAGCCCAGATCTTAGAGAAATCCAAGGGCTTCCCCAAGGAATTATCAAAGCCATAAGAGAATTCAAAAGCAACAACCCACTAGTAAAACCTACTAGTGAGATTTACATCAAAATTTGCTCAGCATTTGAAGACTGGGAAAAGTTAAAAAAGTTTAATCCAGTCCATTACATCCAAATTGGAGTATCATCTCCAGAATATGTCAAAGAAATAGAAGGAAGTTTCCAAAAAGAATTTGCAGGAAATAAAATCGACAAAGAATTTGTTGAGGTCAGAAGAGATCTAGGACTAAGAGTTCTCTACCAAGTAATTGAAAAATTAATTAATGAAAATCGAAGCTGGCTACATAATTCTTCAAAGAATATAATTATTCTTTCTATTACCAAAAGAACCAATATATCAACAAAGATTAATCTAGAAAGGTTTCTAAAAGAGATAGAAACTGGACAAATAAAATCAAGCTACAGATGCCAACACGTATTCTTCCAGCTCAGATAGCATGAAGGAAGGATATGTCCTGCGTGCCAAGACAAAATGGACAGAGACAACAACAACAACACTAGCCACTGAAGACAACAAGCCAGAAAAGACATCAGCAATGATAAAACAAGACATATGTCATCCGTGATGAAAGAAGGCATTTACAAGATAAAGGATCGAAATAAGAAATCAGATAAGACAAAGGATCCTCCAC
>OY856410.1:481533205-481580705 GCA_963693085.1 Alisma plantago-aquatica
ATAGTAGTAAAATATTGTTTATGAGAGAAAAAAATTAGATACATGAATATAAATACAAATCCATAATTGTATTATTGTTAATCAGACTAACTTTAGTGATTTCACATGAAATGTAATACTCTACTCTGATTGTAATCCATGTCTCTAGGTTAAATAATATTAACAATAATGCATTTATTATATCTTTGTTCTATATGTATATACACAAATATAGAAACATACACACATAAACAAACATATATGTGTGTGTATATATATATACATATCATTTATGTATGCATAAATATGTATTTGTGACATGTTGTAAACAAAATTTTTCTATTTCTTGAGATTATATTATGTTTTTAATAAATGCATTGAGTTAGTTCAATTGAAAACTATGTAATTATAGTCATAAAGTCATTCATGTTCTATAGAAAAATGAGAAATGATAATATGATTCCAATATGTGATATATTGAATATGAGAAATATACATCTGATATTTTAATGAAACAAAGGTTATGTTAAAGATAACATGCAAGACAAATAAAGAAATGCATCAAAAGAATGTCTTAATTTACTTATTTATAAAGTTCACCACTTTAATTGGTAATCATCACTTAATTTTTTTAAAATTCATTAGAGAATAAACCACATATGTAATGAATATTAAATCAAATTCATCAAACTCCTTATGATTGTAGCAATTATAGTATGAATATGTACTATGACAGCGTGAAAATGGTTTCAATCTAGTAGAATATAATTGAAGGTGGCTTGAGTGCACTAACAGGTGTGTGGAATGTAGACAAAGTTGGAAATTGCAGAGATGATAGGCATTTAAGATACAATAAATTTCCATGTTGTGGGAAAGGTATGCCGAGAGGGCCTATCTTATGATGATTGACATGGCATGTAATAGGAATTTGATAAATAATTATTATAAAGGCAAGCTTCCAATACATTCTGTTTCACTCAGTTATAAGATAATGAGGAAATATTATGAATGTCCAGAAAATGATTTTTACTCTATGGTGTATGTCTTCAAGTACGTGACTTGAAGGATGAGATCAAATGGATGTCAAGAGTATACATACACATTCTTATTATGTCCATATTCAATTATTATTGTGCAAGGTTGATGGACACTAGTGACACACATGACTGGAGTGTGAGTTGGTTGACGATAAAATCTCATTCATCATTATATGAAAATATCAATCCAAGCACACATATACATGTTAGAGAATAGTGTATCAAATAGACCAACCTTGAGAGTGACACATGGAAACCATCATTGGTGGTCATATTCATCTCTCATAGTGAAGGTGGTGATTATGATTCTTAGACTTGAAATCAATGCACTCATCACTTGTCATTGGGTACGATTTGACATAATCAAACACATTCCTAAAACATGGTTTGTTATAGAAATGTGGTTGGGGGACACTGACACATTGGGACTGACTGTGGGTGATAGATATGAGATTTGTCCCTTCTACTAAAGTTTCATATGTTGGCCACATGATAATCTAGAGTGAGAAATGCATGTGGATGCACATGTGAATCAGAATTTGATATTGAGGTCACATTATCTCAAATAATATAGTCTTGGTTCAAGAAACATGAGATGAACAATGAGAAGATGACGAGTCCACACCTTGAGTTCACTCAAGATATCAGAGACAAATGAATTATACAATCACTTCAACACCTTACATAGATTTTAGATTGAAGTTGTTCTCCAACTTTCCATTCACTTGGGTAGCACTGATGTGTGACTAGGCACCACACTTTGCTTATGATGCCATAATCTAGTTATGGACATTCACTGTCAATGTGATAGGGGACTTATATGGTCACACACAGAAACTAATTTAGATTAGGAGTTTAATCTTGTATGATGATTGGATTAATTACTATAGCGTTTTCGTATTCAATTCAATCATTTGATCAACTGAATGCACCCATCCGATCGTCTCATAGAGTGAGGTGGTTGCTTAGTGCACCAGACGGTCATCTCAGTGTGAGATGACAACATGGGTCATTAAGCTTATAAAAAATCGAACTGGCTTATTTCTACCCAAATTGAGGTTGGAACTGACCGGTTCATTCTGATGAACTGACTAGTTTAGCTCAGTTCATCTCACTAGATGACCTCTAGGTGAGAGATACAACTATCTCACGTGTGTAAGATTACTTAGTTAGGCTGGTGGAAGGTTCTAGATACTTTCCTCAATTTGTTTGGATTCCACAATTCTTGTGGTGCATGTAATTAATGTTCGCATTAGTTAGAAATTTTATTTTGTCAAATTCATCTACGATTAGAAACTTCTAAATGATCATCTCATAGGCCAGACAAACATCTGGGTTTCTAGACAACTATTTCGGTTGTTTCAAGTTGTGAAAATATGAGCTATTCTAGTCCCTTCCACTCCCACACAGATTGGGAACCCAAACCCTAACCCCTCCTATAAATAGAGGGGTATTGGGTGCTTTCCCAGAATACTACTCAATTGCCACTCACAATTGTTGTCCTCCCTAGTTGTCGTAACCAATATAGATCATGAGCATATCTTATGTGCTAAAGGGATGGATAGGAAAGGAGAAACAATTGTCGGAGAGCAAGTTCGTGACTAGTACAGCAACGGGAGGGACAAATCCTTCCGGTCTTCTCTATTTGAACGACAAGAGTTATAGTTGGTTCGTGTGGACTAATCTAGAGGTAGGAGTACTTTGGTTGTTGCTACGAGAGCAACACCAACCTGTATTTTGTGGTGAGATACAGGAGCCACTGCAGAAGCTTTCTTGTCCACCATTTGTGGTGAAGAATTGGAGTTCACATACACCATCAAAGACCAACTAGAAGACAGTTGCATTGCAACAAGTTATAGTTTCTAGACTTGCTCCAGGACCAGGTAAAACCTGATTAAACCATAATTCCTATTTCATAATAGTTGACGCGATCTTGTTGTTATGGGGAATATGGATAGATAAAATTTTGTTTATATTTCCTATCTTTGTGCTCAAATTTCCCAACAATGGTATCAAAGCTAGTCAATTGATTATGACTTACGATAATCTATATGATTGGATTTTGGTTTTATTGTTTATTTATTGCATATGATATGAATATTTAAACTGTCTCATATGGGTACCTAATAAAAGACCACATAATTCCAAACTAATATATATATATATATATATATATATATATATATATATATATATATACATACATACATACATACCTACATATACATATACATATATATATACATATATACATACACACAAATATATATACTATTTACATGTGTCACCCTAAAAGTGGTCTCATGGTGGATGTGTAGCATGGTTATGGCCAATAACAGAATATGTATGTGTGGTTAGATGGTTTGGTTTTTATTCTTGTTTTATGTTGGATTGCATATCGATCTGTTACCTCCTTATTCACAATGTAAAGTTAATTATTTCCTACCCTTGATCCCCTCAAATGTAACTCGAGGTTTCTCTTTTCAATGTAATAAAGTAGCAAAAGAATAGTTTCCTTTCATAGATTTATAAAGATGATGATCATCTTACAAGAGATAGACGTTCATCTGGAGGATCGAGGAGCACATATTGTAAGAGTGAGCCGACCGTCTGGTGGAACCAGTTGACCATTTGGAGGTGTCCAGAGATTGGTTAGACAAGAGACCAGACAACCATTTCATTTTACCAACTCACCGACCAAGTGGTGATACTACCGGTTCAAAGGTTGAACCGAACTATCATGATTGGCAAGAACAAATCTACACCAGAAGCAGGTTCATACATATGATGTGATGATTAACCTTGGTGGTAGTAATTACTTATCCCTCTAAGAAATTATAGTAGACATGGCCATAACGATTGCTTTTTGTTTTATATTGCATGTTTACAATGTGGGATATACAATGTGTATGATATGTAATATATATGTGTTGATTGGATGTTGTATATGTATATATATGATATATATAAATCCTTAATCAAACATATTGATTGTAAGATGCTTTCAAATGGAAATACACATGAAAAACCTTTTCAACTAAGAGTAGGTTACTCCTACATGGGGTGCACCATCTACCTTGTTGAAGTGTGATTGTAGATATATAGATTCTGCCTTTGTAGGGTGCATATCTACTGTATTGGGTATTGGGTCAGGTTTAACTAGTTATTCTTGGAGTTTTTTTTTTGTGTAACCCTCTCCACTTTATTGATTAACTACTGCAATCTGTACATCTGCTCCATTGTCTATATTGCCATTACAACCCTCCTTATTTAAGATATGTATAATATCCGGAGGTTCCTCCTCGATCCAACCATCGAGGCACTTTTTATTTTTAAACTTTTTAGCCAGCTGATCTGCTGCCTGATTCGTGCTCCTCTCTGCATAACAGAAGTTATACCTCCTGTTCCCGTTCATCTGAATGCCTTGCAGAGTGCGGATGTATCTAGGTCCAGCCTCCTCCAATCTTCCATTGATCATCTTGATAGCTGCAAGACAGTCTGATTCAATGGTCACTTGGCTCCAGTCTTTCCCTCGTGCTAGATCTACTGCTTTCTGGATGCCTAGGAGCTCAGCTGCAGTTACATTTCTCTCTTGTACCTTCATCACAAATCCTCCTTTCCAGGAGCCCTTCCAGTCCCGTGCTACCCCTGCAATAATGGTACCACCTTTTGTTGTAGCCGCATCAGTATTGATTTTTATCGCGGTGGCCGCTGGAGGTCGCCAATTGCCTGTTTGCTTCTCTGTTAATGCATTAAGAGCCACTGTCTTCCTTGACTGGCAGATTAACTGAGTATGGCTTTTGATGTGAAGCTCCTGATGATTGATCGGTTTCTCCCTGTTATCGAATATGGCTTCATTCCTACATAACCAGATGTAGTGGCATGCCACCATGAATTCAACCGCAGCTTCCTCCTGGCCTGCTGAATGTTGATGGAGCCATTTCCCTGCATTGTTTTCCTGCCAGAAACTTTGTGCTTGGCTTACTTTCAACTTGGACCACATTGGTCTTACTATCCTGCAATCTCGTAGGACATGTAGGATGGATTCTTCGGTTTCTTTACATCTGCTGCAAGTGCTATCATCGGTCATCAACCTTTCTTTTCTTCTGACGTTAGTCGTGAGGGCTTTGTGTTCAAGCAACCAGAAGAAGAAACGTAGTCTACTAGGAACTTTCATCTTCCATATATGCTCCCATTTTCCTTCCATTTTTATGTCTTTTCCTTCTCGCAGTAGATTGTAAGCTGAGCGAGTGATAAATCTTCCATCAACGGTGTGGTTCCATATCCTGATGTCCTCCCTATCAGATATTTCCGGTGGTGATAATTTCCTAATTTCAGTCACCATCTCCGGGCCACACCACTCCTCCACAAACTTCTCGTCCCACTGACCTTCAAGGTTGATCATGCTAGCAACATGTAAGTCCTCTAACGAGCTCGGTATTGGCTTCCTCGTGAGGTGTTTGAGTTGCAGATGTTCTTTGATCCAGCAGTCTTCCCACACATTAGTTGTCTTCCCGCTCCTTAAATCCATTCTTGAATTTTCTAAGATGCATTTCTTTCCTTTGCAGGCTGCTCGGCATAGTCTGGATAGGTTTGTTCCTCCATCCTCCTTGTATCTATAGTACTTCTCTTTTTGACTGTTGCACCAGATGCCTTCCTTTCCAGTTGCGATGTCCCATGAGTGCCTCATTAGGAGAGCTTCATTCCATTCTTTCATTGCTTTAAGTCCCAAACCTCCATAATTCTGATCACAGACTAACTTGTTCCAAGCCACTAGAGCCATTGGGTGTGATTTATTTGCTCCCCCCCATACGAAGCTTCTGATCGTGCGATCAATTCTATTGCACAAGCTAATAGGAAGCACGGCCGTCTTCATAATGTAAGTAGATATGGTTTCTAGACAAGACTTTGCGAGACATACCCGGCCTGCTAGAGATAAGGTTCTTGCTGACCATGCTCCTATTTTATTCTCGATCTTGTCCACCACCATTTGATATGTCGTCCTCGTCACCTTCCTGTGGATGATAGGAACTCCAAGATACCGTCCCAGATCCTCAGTCACTAGAAAATTGCACTCATTTAGAACATCCTGTCTGCTTAGTCTAGGCACGCTGTTGGCGAAGAAGACTCTCGTTTTTGATTCAAAAATGGTCTGCCCCGAAGCAGCACCGAAGACCTTGAAGATGTTTAGAATTTCCTTCATTTGCTTTCTGCTCGCCTCTGCAAATAAAATGATATCGTCTGCGAAGCAGACATGTGAGATGGGATCACCACCCCTTTGTAGTCGTGCAGCTTTCCACTTGCCCCTCTTCATGCTTTGGTTAATTAACTGGCTCAATCGCTCTAAACACAGAACGAAAAGATACGGGGAGAGCGGATCCCCCTATCTCAGGCCTCTACTTGATTTAAAAGCTTCAGTTAACTCCCCATTCCAGTAGATGGAGGTCGATCCCCCTGTAATAGAATTCATGATGTATTTCCTTACATTATGGGGTATTCCAGTCCGGATTATGGTATCCTCTACGAATTGCCACGCAATTTGATCATATGCTTTGTTTAAGTCGATTTTGATTGCCATTAGCTTTGCCCCTTTCTTCCTTTTCATCAAATGTACTACCTCCTGTACAATTGCTATGTTGTCGGTGATGCTTCTGCCAGGTATGAAGCTACTTTGTTCCTTCGACACCCAGTTAGATAGATGACATTTAAGTCTTTCAACCACTACCTTCGAAGTTCGCTTTAAAGCAATGTTATTTAGAGCAATTGGCCTCAGTATCTCACATCTCTCCGGCTTTGTTTGTTTAGGTATAAGCACCATCGTCACTTTACACAGCTCCACGGACAACTCATGTCCTATTATTCCATCCTTCACAGTTCTGCAGACGGATTCTCCCACTGAAGACCAGTTTCTTTGAAGAAAATGTGCATCAGCTCCATCTGGCCCTGCAGCCTTGTAGGGGTTCAGATTTTTTACTATCCGTTCAACCTCCGCAGCCGTAGGTGGCTGAGCTATAGCTTGCCGTTCATTCTCCGTTAGGCTACTGAAATTCCCTGGACATGCTTCACACGCTTGGGACCAATCTTTTACCGGTTCCGTTAGGGCATTTTTAAAGTGGCTTATCACCAACTTCTTTAATTCTCCAGCTTCTGACACCCAAGCTCCTGCTTGATTCTTTAACATGGTGATTGTGTTTGCCCTTCTTCTTTGATTTACCCATGCATGGTAGAATCTCGTGTTTCTATCTGCATTTGTAAGCCAATTGATATGACTTTTTTGCTTCCAGTCCTCTTCCTCCTCCTCCAGCAAAGCTTCTAGTTCCGCTTGCATTCTCATACACATTTCATCAGAGATTGGGTCGTATTGATCCGCCATGTTCTCCTGTAAAATAAGAATATTGCGCAACAAGCGGTCCTTCTTCTTCCTTCGTTTTGTGTACTCCTCCCTACCAGTAGCTACAAGTTCTTTCTTTGATTTCTCCAGGATCGTGTTGAAATCCCTGTCCTCCCTTTTCCATTTTTCTTGGACAGTCTTCATGAAGTTGATGTCCGAATTCCAGCTCGCCTTGATCTTGAAGTTGTTGTTATTGTTTTTGTAGCTCTCCCGACGTCCGCCCATCTTCAGTAGGATCAGGCAATGGGCGGACTGTAATCGAGGAAGATGCTCCATCATAGCTCTTGCATAATTCAACATAAATATTTCATTAGCAACTGCTCTGTCTAGCCTTTCCAGGAGTATGCCATGCTTGTATGTATATTTAGCTCCGGAAAATCCCAGGTCAGATAAGCCCGCCTCTAGGAGTGCCTCGCTAAACACACTTGCTTCTCTGTGATCGAAGGTCTCGCTGCCCAGTTTTTCATTGATGTGAATCTTGGCATTGAAATCGCCTAAGACGACCCAAGGTCCCTTGTATTTGCTCCCCATCTCCACAAGATGTCGCCAAAGAAGATTCCGCAGTTGTTTCTGTGGGCTAGCATACACTATGGTGACATACAGACCATTATTGATTTTGCACGAGATAAACTGTCTATGACAGCTCAGGATATCAATATTTACTTCATGGTTGTTCCAGCAAAGCCAGATACCACCAGAGAAACATCTGGCATCGACTCTAAAAGAGTTGGAAAACCCCAACCTTTTCACTGTATTAACGGCCTGCTCTCCACTTATTCTGGGTTCAAGGATGGCTACTAGACGAGGTTTCTTTGAGTTTTTAAACTCCTTTATCAGGTTGCACGTCTTCTTGTTACCTACTCCCCTAACGTTCCAGCAGAGGATGTCACACATTAAATAACTAGTTGTAGAGATGAAGGGGTTGATTATTTACTGGCTTGGGGGGACGTTCTCCTTCCCTTTCTCTTTCTCAACTTCAGCAAGAACTTTCTTCACAGCCTCCGTGCTTGAGTTGATCACTTCTGCCGGTATACTGCGTAGACTTCTTCTTGGTACCAATGGTTCTGGGACCGGTAGCTTCTTCCCTGGTCTCTTCATTTTTGTTCCACTCCCTTTGATGCCTCTGTCAATCCCGCTTGGTTCTGTGCGTTTCTTCTCCTTTTTATCACAGTTCCGAGCTGCTGCAATGGTGGCTTCTTGACCTGTATTTTCTGCCTCCTCTTTTTCTACTGTCATCTCTTGTGTGTTATCCTCATTGTCTATGATAATCACTTCGTCAACTTCTGGATTTTTAACAACATGATGCTCTGTTTCTTCCAATCGTACCTTTGGTGTCTCGTCTCTCTTCTCTACTCTATTACTACTGCCACTCACCTTAGGATCTTCTTCTTCACCATTCCCATTTTTCCCCTGTGTTGGTTTGTTCTTCTTCCAAATCTTCGGAGGTCTTGTTTCTCGCTGTTGAACCTCACCATTACCATGGCTATTGTCTTCATTGTTCCTGTCTGCCGTACCTTCTTCTTCCTCTAATTGTGCGAACCGATTTGTAGTTTTCCCAGTCTGCCGCCCATTATCTCTGCCATTCAGTTGTTTTCTTCGAGTACCCTTTCTACCCTGAACTAGCCAACCCCCTTCATCCGCGGTTTTAGATTTCTCCTGGTTCTGTGGGTGTTGCTCTCCTGTGTTTCTTCTTGCTTCCCCAGTTTCGCCCTTTTCCTCACAATCCTTCGAACGATGTCCCTCCCTCCCGCATCTCGTGCATTGCCATGTGAATCCTTCATACTCGACTTGGTATTCTAACCCATTGATCCAAATGGACGTTTGCATTTTCATTGTGGTATCTACCTCAATCGCAAGTCTTGCAAACTTGCTTCTCGATCTGCTCAGAGTGTGATTGTCTATCTTCACCAGACGGCCAAGTGCCATACCTATGTATTCCAGCATCGTTGGAACATACAAGTGTAATGGTAGATTTAGAATTCGCACCCAGGTCACCATAAAAGTGGGCAGTTCGGCAGTGGGGATGAAACTGGCGCTCCATTCCCACACCGCAAGATTTTTCCCGAATATCTTCCAAGGTCCTCCAAACATCGCCGTCTCATAGTCTTTCCTACAAGACATTTGAATAACGTAATATCCCAGCTCCAGTTCGAAGATGTTGTATCTCCCAGTGATATTCCACATAGCTTTCAGCCGGTCCCTCAACGTCATGTATCTGATATCTGCTTCGATCAATCTCGCCATGATGGCATATTGCCAAGGTCGCACCAGTTCGTCTATGGCTTCCGGTTTGACTTCCAGCACCGGATCTCCATCAATGATCTCTAGTGTAACATCTCTGTGATCCAGGTTGTCTTCGAAAAGCTTCTCCAGGAAGAAGATCTCAGCCTTCTCTGCTCCTTGATTCGTTCTAGGTGCTTCCCCGTTGCTCTGTCCTCCTTCCATCGATGTGTCGTTTATCTGTGTCATATCGGCTATTGCAGGTTTCTTCCATGCAGACGTAGAGACAGACGATCTCGGATCCACGCCCCCGCTTTCCATTAGGGTTTTGGGTGGTGGTTGTGGCTGCGGCGGCGGATTACTTTTTTCCTTTTGTGCTGCTTCTTTACAGCCCTCAGAGTTTCTCATCTCTCCCACTCTTGGATCTTCCCCTCCTGCTTCTCCTCCACACATGCCTCCATAGCAGAACTCGATGCCCAAGTTCGTAACCCTAAAGCCTTGTTCATGCTGATATAGCAACCCCACCCTTTCCTTTTTTGTCTCTAAGGAGTCTCCCACCTCCTCGCGAGGTCCCCTATCAACCCCTTCTAATTCGCTGACGGTAGATCCCCCGGTTTTTCCACCGTCGTGGCCGCCGCCATCGGTCGCCCCCCTTCCCCCTCCGCTCCCCAGTTTCTCCATCTTTCCATGGGCATTAGACGTTATTCTTGGAGTTTATAAGCCCATAATCATACAAATGATTAAGTCAAGGATTTGCACATACAATCTATCAAGAATCACATATGATGCAATTGGCAAGCTGCCTACCTTGATGATTAATTCTGTTTTGCGACATTGGCTGGACTATAGTTGAATTATCTTAGATCATGCTCATTAGGAAAATGTTCACTAAAATTTTCTAAAGTGATATTTTAGGGTTGTCAATTTGATCAAAATAATGATAATAATAATTAATTAAATGCCTATCAATATCGTCAATGTTTTTTTCAAATCAATTCAAACCGTGTTTTTGACAAAATTGTTAATTCTTTTGTAGAATCAATTGGAAATGAACACCAATCACTTTTTTCTCTGATCGGTCCTTAAGAAGGACAAGCTAATTGGGAACAACTTTCACAACTGGTTTAGGACATTGAGAATTTTTCTCACTCACGAGTGTAAGCTCTATGTCCTAGAGATACAAGAACTAGAGGAACCCCTTGCTAATGCACCAAGGGATGATTGGGATTCTTACAAGAAGCATATTGAACTCATTGTGGATTTCAAATGGCTGATATTATGCTCCATGAACTGTGATTAGAAAAGGAAACATGAGAACATGGAGGTGATTGATATGGTTACCCATCTCAAGAACATGTTAAAAGATAAGGCAAGACAATAAATATATGATGTCTCCAAGGCACTATTCAAGTGCAACATGGCAGAAGGAGACCCAATAGGTCCTCATGTACTCAAGCTCATTGGGTATATGGAGAACCTAGATAGTTTGGAATTCCCTTTTGGCCAAGAGTTGGCCACTAATGTTATTTTGCAGGCCCTCCAAAATTCATATAGTCAGTTTCTGATGAACTTTAACATGAATGAATCAGACAAACCATTGTTAGAGTTGTTGGGAATGTTGAGAACAACTGAGGCACAAATGAAGAAAGACAAACTCAAGTCTGTGATGATGATCAGCAAGACTAAGGGGAGGTCTAAAGGCAAAGGCAAAGCTAAGAAGAGTTTTAATGTTGTCTACAAGTCGAAGTGTTCAGATCTCAAAGGAAAAGGAGGAGTGAAGGAAAAGGCCATTATCACTAGCATAGACATTGGAAGAGAAATTTCCCACTCTGGATAGAGGAATTAAAGAAAAAGAAAGATGACACTGAGGCCTCCACTTTTGGTATAAACATTATATGATAAATTTGTTACTTCTTCATCTTGGTACATGATATCGAATAAGTGATCTGACATATTGATGTGCATGATCTAACAAGAAGTAAAAGCCTTCATGGAAGGAAATGAAGGACAAGGCAGAGCAATAGTTGTTGAAACATTAGTCTACATTTCAATTTATCTTAGCCCATTGGGAATGTAATGGAGTTAATAGAACTATTTCATTATGCCATTAGAAACTTTTCTTGTATGCATCTTGTAAGACAAGGATGACAAATTAATGAAAGGTTGTTTATGTTTCTATTTCAAATATAAGATTTTGAATGGAAATGCCCAAAAATAAAATGATCTTAATGTGAAAGAATATTGAGCTGAATGATTATAACAATTATAGAAAAGAATTATGACTAATAACTAAAAACAAATCATTAGGAATAGTCACCTTGATGGTATATGTCATGGAACCGTTCTTACCCAAATCCCAATCCCACTATCTATACAGTGGCAAAAGTACTGAAGCGCTCGTCCCTGAGTGACCCAATAGGATCTCACACACTAGAATATAATAAGAAATAATAACACAAAAATAGGAAACTTAAAGAACAAACTAACAAAAAATAGGAGATATTGCAAATTTATCCTTGTCATCAGAGTATATTGAGTGCGGAAGTGATTAATTCAGTGTTCTATTTGATTTGCCTAAAATCAAGAAAATCAATATACAATCATGCAATTTCATGGTACACTATCAAAATCAAGTAAAATAATTTATAACGAAAGAGTATACCTGGCATGAATTATATTCAAAAAGTATAACAAGCGATTTTTCCAAATCCAATATTTATTTGCCAATATGTTTGTTTCGAGCAATCCAAATTTTATTATGAGTTCCCATTATGCTGTAATTGAGAAGCATGCTTATATATTTTGTGATGCTCCATTGCCCCAACATGACGGGGAAGGTCACCAGTATACGTCTTTTTACATGAGGTAGGAGGTCAATGAACATGTGCAAGATTCAGTATCATTCTACAGTTACAAGTTTCACCCTCTGAATGAGGAGGTCACAAGCACTCAATATCGACATTATCAGCATTAATATAAGGGCAGTCATAATGGGAAATATCATTATGTTTTCAAGTTTTTCTCAAAATAAAATATAGGAAAAATGGTAGCCTAATCAATAGGGAACAATAGCTCAACCAAGTATGTAACCTAGTATACAATCATGATATACATAAAAGGTATCTTCAATACAACCAAGGAGGAGGTATAACAATGTTATTGTTCATCAATGATTTCAGAGTACACATCTCAACAAGTAATAGGTCAACCCCTTTGAGTTAGATCCTAGATTTCAAGATATAAATAATTTTGTCATGATGTTGTAAAGATACAAGTTATGAGGTCATTATATCATGACTAGGGTTCCTAACCATAATTAGTCCTTCAGGTGAACATTCATCATATTATCTCAAAAAACCATCACCAATATTAGTATCCAACAAGATGAGTATGAAAGTCACCTAGGTATTTTAGTAGATTACATGATTAAGTCATTTTTCATGTACCATCATGTCAAAATGACCTAGAGGTTATAATCATGTGATAAAGCCATCAATATAAGATCAGAGTCTAATATAGTTTTGTATATACTGGTATCAAGTCACATCAGAATTTTGTCAAGATTAGGGTTTGCAATATTAATGAAAAAACCTAATTAAGAAGTGTGAAATAGATTTTAGATATCATCATTCAATATTACTGTAATAGGGAAAGGAAAAGGTTTCATGTTAAAGTAGACATTTTTCTAATAAAATGATACTTTATGGGAATTTTTCTGATAACAGAGCTATTTACTAGATAATTTACAAAGATAACCAATCAGATTTTAGCTAGAAGAATAAAATGCAAAAAAAATGTTTTTCCAACCCATCCTCATAGATCAGGGGAGGGATCTGGTTATGTGGATCCTCCCTGTAACTTTCAAGGTGGGTTTGAATCACAAGATTCGGTTAGGCGGGTAAAGGACATCAATGTCCAAGCTGATGGAAAACATCATGATACAAATACATGGTATATCAATAATATTTGAACCTTCATTGTTCCCTCGCCATCGTAATACCACACTCTAGTGTAGTAGAAAGAGAGGAAGAGGGGACAAGGGAGATCTGGGTGAAGTGAAGAGCTCATGATACGGAGATGTGGTCCAATTTGACCTCACAACACCTTACCAGTTTCAATGAGCCAAAAATAGTGTGTCAAGCAGTGCCTAGGGATAGGGATTGATATATGCAACAATGTAAATGAGAATAGAAGTAGAGTTGAGATATATATTTTAGATGGAACGCATCATAGGGTCAAGAAATATTCGAGAGACCCTGATGGATCATCCAATGGTACCAGTTTCTTATTGATGTGTCTGGTGTAGGTCATCGGCGACGACCTTGCAAGCTTTAGAGGAGCTTCCTCGATGGGGCATTCTAGGCCAGCACGCCTAAATTTGATAGTTGGATAAGCTCTGCCAGGACTCAAGGATGGTTTAGGTGTGGTAGATTTGAAGGAGACTTATGGTGTGAGTAGGCCTCTTTGGTTCAACCGTTCGAAGAAGGAGTTCGGTAGGGAAAGGTTGGGATATAGGTGAAAATTGAAGGTTGAGAATGTCTATAAGAGCATCAGTAGAGCATTTGGGACCTTTAAATAGCACCTTGATTCCCTAGGGTTGCACCGAGGGTCTTCCTCCTCAGAGCCCTATCTGTTACTCTTTGGGCATTTCCAAAATAAGGCGAGAGAGGGGTTTCTGTGAGTCATTTCGTAGAGAAGAGAGTTCCATATCTTTTGCATTTAATTTGATAAGGTCGTAGAGATGGAGTGTCAAGGATTTGAATTTTTTCCCCCATGTGCACTGATTGCTCCATGATGAGTAGGAGAGGGAGACAATCCATTGGTCAGTCTCGTACCCAGGTCTGGATCTAGGATCCTAATAGATTGGAGAAAGGTATTTTAAAGGTATTTCTTTATAAATTCATATATCATTATCCATTTATCCAAAAAATGTGAGATTTTAACAAGGGCTTAATAAATATCTTACCTAGCTATAAAAAAATTTCCAAGATATAATTATAACATTTGATCCATTTATAATATCAATTGAGAAAAGGCAAAGTTAATCTAAGATTGGGTGTCATAACGTACAAATCATGATATTTGGGCATCATAATTGAATTTTGCATTTTAAAATTATTCAATGGTCATGCGAGTAATGAAGTGAGTTCCATTGAGCAATACTTGGTAATCAAGGAACATAATTATAATTTGGTCATCAACTGTGAAAAAATACACTTCATCTAATTATAAATAAGAAGTGCATATGTAGAGTAAATATTGAAGTTAATCTAGACTCCTTTTGGTTATTGAACCTAAGATGACATGCAAGTCTTACTTACTTACATTGTGACACTAACTCCTTCACTAAATGTAATGGGAGGATAAGATTTCCATTAGACTTCATACATATGCTGCATGAAAATCTTATAGAACGGATGCTAATGTTTGTTACTTATACATCTTTTCATTTACTGGTAATATTGTGAAATGTACTTAGTAAAATCCAAATATAATTCTCTTGAAGTCTTCAAGAAGATCATAAATGATGTATAACTTTGATAAAAGTATTAAGAAACTTTGATGAGATCAAATGTTGAAATACTTTACATCAATACATTGAGAACCTTAGTGAATAGAATTGTGAGAATGTATCAGAAGTAAAATGCATCTGAACATCATGATGTGTCATAATAAAGGAATCATATCATAAAGATTTAGTATATCATTAGATCTTCTTACATCCTCATAAATATATACATATCATTAAATAATGCATCATCTAAATGGTTTAAAAGATATCATATATGATATGATTTGGGAATGTCCAGAATATGTCTAATAGATTCAGACCTATATTGAGAAAGTAGTTTCTTAGAAGGGTTTGTAACAAACCATAAATGTGGAATACTACTATTTAACCCAATCTAAAAACAAAAGTGTTTGGTTGACCTATATAGCTAAGTTCCTAATGAATCATTGGGAGTAAAAGTAGAACAAGAAATGTTAGAGCTCAATTAAGAGGTATAGAGAGAAATAGGAGAATCATAATTTCTTGTGTAATCTCAAAGTTCCTTATTTGACAATGAACAATATAGTTCTAGTAGATGATATCCGAGATTGAAGAATTCTGAATTCAACAACTTGGACATGTTCATCCTTAGCATATGAGTTAACTAATCAACTAGAAACTATTGGGAACAATAATCCAAGTAATGGCTCAATTCCATTTTGGAGGTCATGTAAACTAATAAGGTATGACCTTGATAGTTCCACCTAAAGTGGTAATACCTAAATGGTGCAATAGGATGAAATAGGGTCTTGTGGCAAATACCTACATGGACAACATTAAAGGACAAATTTGTTGAATAGTTTTTCAAATTAATTCAAGTTGTTGAACATGATAGAAATTACTTTACTAATTGGCATGCTTCTTAACGTAGTTAAAATAGACTATGAAGATGGCATATGAAGTTGAAATTAGATTCCTTAAATGGTATATATGTGAGGATGTGTACGTGACACGACCTGATAGGGTTTTATAACTTCATGAATGCAAATAAAGTCCATAAAATAGAAAGTTAAATCTGGGATTGAAATAATCAACTCTGAGATGGGGTCAACAAAAAAGAAGATATCACTGATTAAAAAAGATTTAGTGGGAGCATATATGAATAGTATGCATGTGATGATGAATAAAAATCTCAATTTTGTGAATATTGAGAACTGGAAAGAAAGACACCAGCAGTAAATGACGGATTAGGTGAAATATCCTGTGAGATAGGAATCATGACCTATAGAGATAGTTCTTGAAAATTTCATAAAAGAATGTTTGAGCACATAACACAATGTTGAAAGAGTTCAAAATGAAGGATTCAATGAGAGAGAACCTGTATTTTTCTCTCATGAAACATTAATTTCTAATTCTATTGAAAAATGGAAATATTTAAAATAAGATGCCATATGTTGTAGCAGTCAATCCATCATGAATGCTATAAATTTGCATATCCCATATAATCTTGTTTGTATTGGACTCGACAGGATGAGATTTAAATCCAATAATGGTTATTGGAGTATCATTAAAAGGTATCCATTAGTACTTATAATGTACTTAAGGATACATTGCTAGTCAATAGAGATAGCAATAATGGATGAGTTGGGTGTAATGGATTACACCAATGAATGCTTCCGAAATGATAAAAGTGATCACAATAATATTTCTTTGATATCAAGAAAAGGTATGTTAATAGTTGGAAGGGTTCCAAACTAATAGCCATTAATTATATACTACACTATAAGTCTAGAATGCTTGTGTTATGAACACAAGGTGGATACTATATGGATCAAGAAGTTCATAGGATGAACTTATAGATGTTCCAACCATTGATCACTTAGTAGAAATATTGTGACATCAATGGAGATACTTGTTAGTCAAGGAATATCATATACCCTATTATGGTGGTTTCATCTCATGGCCAAGAGATAAGAAACATGGAATATACTTACTAGATAGGAAATTGTTACTAACACAGGATTAGCAGTTGTATAGCAGAAATATGGTGGACATGTTTAGATCACTAAAAATGAGATTCTTGGGTGATTGAATCTAAGTGCAAGCTAGAGTCTATTAGTATGTTATTCCCAAAGAGCCAAGCATATGATGCGACATGAGATATAATAAGGATTTGATTAAAAATTATTATAAATGCAAGCTTCTATTCATTCTATTTCACTCAGTTATGAGATAATGAGGAAATATTTTGAATGTCTACATAATGATGTTTACTCAATGATGTATATCTTCAAGTACCTGACCTAAAGGATGAGACCATACAAATGTCAAGAGTAGACATATTCATTCTCATTACGTCCCTAGTCGATTGTTACTAACACACAAGACTAGATTGTGTGTTGGTTGATGACAAAATCTCATTAGTCATGGTATAGCAATATCAAACCAAGCAAATATATAGATATTAGAGAATGTGCATTGAACAAACCACCTTGAGAGTGACGCATGGAAATCGTCATTGGTGGTCATAGTAATCGCTCATAGTGAAGGTGATCGTTGTGTTTCTTAGACCTAAAATCATGATACTCATCACATGTCATTGGGTACACTTTGATATCATGAAATGCAATCCTAAAACTTACACTAGTATGAATTCTACCTTTAACATTGGTTAAAATGGACTTTTAACGTCATTTTCCAAGCAACACCAAAATGGGTGATAGTAAAGGTAGAAGCCTACGACGTAGGTTCCAAACCCGATGACACAGAGCTGACCTCGATTGCAACTGAAAATTACTTGACACTGGTAGGATACATAGTTGTCTGTTACGTAAAGAATATTGACGCCTATCTCAGGACATTATCATTGTTTATTTATGTAAAAATCAACAACTAACTCCCTTTCCTAACAAAAAAGTGTTTGGAAAGGGTCGTCGGTTCAAGGTAAAATCGACAATACAACTACATATTGTCGTCGATTATGTAGTGATAAACTGTTTCCTATCTCCATACCCAAAAAAATTGTTTGGCCCGAGTGAGGACATAGTTGTCATGTTCTTATAAAAAACCGATGACATAAACATTCATTGATGGTTATTATAAATAACTGACAATCAAGTGTCATTTTTTTTAATAACAACTTCTAGGCTTGCTGTCTGGTTGGTCAACAAGATGCAAAACCTGCAGTTCAGTTCTGAACTGTAGGTTTACAACATCATGTGATTTTCGCCTAACAATAGGCCAAACCCTGCAATAACAAGTTTATCAAGTCTATATATATACATCATGTGATTCACATGCATGTACAAACACAATTAATTCATTCACATGATTCACACACATGTAGAAACCGACTGTTCCATTCATTGATCCATTTTCACATTCACACACATAGAAACCTATAGTTCCATTAATTCATCGATTTTCACTTTCACACACATGTAGAAACCTACAGTTCCATTCATTTCATCCATTTTCACATTCACACATTGGCAGAAGCACATTCATTCATTCATCTTCACATTCACACACATGCATATAGATAAAATTGCAATAAGATAATTCAAAAATATCATTCAAAAATGTATATATAAGCACCACATATATACAAAAATAATGAAACCAAAGTTTAGAAATGTCATTCTTTATCATTAATACCCTAATCATAATAAAAAAATGTCTCCCTTTCAAATGTTTTTGCCCATTGTTCTTTTATGTCATCTAATTGTACTATCATATAGAGCATATGTACATCTAATAGCTTTTATCCTATATTGAAGTCACTAGTTTTAAACACCTACTAAGAGAATGACATATATATAATTAATAAGTTCGATATTTTCATATTATCTAATGAGACTATACTTATGATGATCAAGACTATATATTACATGTTGTATCTTTTTTATGTCTTGTGCAGTATATCTAACAATCATGTCCATATATCGCATCATGTAGTACGCACATACCAAACCATTATTTTTTACAACACACTATAAATTTCAACATACAAACTGTTAATAAATAAAAATAATCATAGTTCACATAAATAAAATATGCAATGGAGTCAGGAAACTACATCCACATTCTTCCAAACTATCACTTTCTTTTTCTTATCCACATTTCCTCCATCATTTTTGAAATATTTTAAAGCCCTATATGTTATTGTAACACTTTGAATGGCATTAGTAAATAGCCATGAAATAATAGATGTTAACAGATATAAATATGAAAAAATTATCACGGGAATAATGGTCTTTTGAAATAATGTCATGAACGATCAAATTTCTTCCCCTTAGAATCTACATAATAAACAGTCATCATCTCACAGACAACAAATAGTAACTCCCACTTCTAGTGATAAGAAAGTAAAAAATATATAACTCAAAATCCAAAATGAAATGTAATTTTCTTAAGTCAAAAATACAAAAAAAGTAAACTTTAAGAACATTATATGGAGATATTATCACACACTTTTTCTTTTCACCAAAATATTTAAATGTGATAGAGCAATATAAGGTAACTGATGAAGGGTCTTTATTTACTAGACTGATCAAGGATAGAACTATTAATGCCACATGAGTTACTAAAAAATCTTTAAAGAACATTTGTAAGTGACTACGAAACATATATTACATATGCATTAATATATAAGAAAACATATCACCATATATAAAATGTGGTATATAGATATATAAATAAGATATCATCATCTCCATAGTTCTATCATAGATGAATTCAGCCAAAAATAATGAAATAACTCCAAAATATCTTTTAGAAATGTATTGTTATCATATGATTGGCCTATATCTTCCTCCTGCATAGAAACAATAATTGGTGAAGTTTTAGGATGTTCACCTATCCATATTGCCATAACCCTACATTAAGGACTTATCCAGTCATCTAGGTCCTTTGGAAGCCAACTAGGTTCTTTAGGAAGAGGTGTAGGTGGAGGTGGATGAGTTGTATCAAGTTTCTTCCCTTTGTCCGGCATATACAATTTCATATCAATTGTCATGTATATACATTTACCACTTACATAATGTAAATGTACCTTACATGATCAGTATAGAAGACTCGCGCTTCGGGCCACAAGAGCACTATGATTTGTTCTTCACCAAGTGTGTCAGCATCTGGGTGGGCATATGGCAATGGATGTTGCCTCTAAGTGGGTAAGACAAGCCTACGACTCACATGAATCATAGCATCGGGTACTGGAAGTCCATGAATCATGTGCCCTAGAAGGCTTGGGTAAGACTCACCCTCTACAATGAGAATTATTTCAATTTTAGATGGCATGGCCTCAACCCCTACAAATTTACATAGAGTATGTTATATATACATTAACATATCATCTTGAAAAGACTATCTACTATGTCAAAAAAATACTTACAGCGGACGTGTTAGGTGGTGGGTCTAGGATAACTCCCAACCACCTCTATATGATCACTCCAAACCACCTCTATCGTAGGGGAAGAGTAGAATTCCACATGTACTATTTTAGTGGCAACCTGAGATGCTTGCCACTTGCACATTGCTTCCTGGACTCTCTTATCAATTAATTGATCTACCTATACATTACCAAAAGAAACACATTTTGATTCATAAATTCCTTTTGCAATAACATTCTAATAGAAAGAATGGGTTTCTTTACCCTTTGAAAATCCCCCTTTTTGGACATGTTTGCACTGTGATGGCCCAAAGAACGCTCTTAAGCCCACACCAGCGCCTGCAACCCTAACACGTCGAAGATGCTCTGGGTTACCTAGAGCAATTATCAATTCATCCCTTGTTCCCTCGTGGATGAACAAGCCTTGCTTCCTCTGCTCGTGAAGCTCATGCTAATCATTATAAATAGAAATTGGTAAGTAAACATTACAATCATCAATACTAATTTCTCTGAGAGTTGAATTTTACCATTTTTGCAGTTGCCTCAGTAGTTGTGGGGTTGCTTATATCACCTTTTTTTATTTTTCCTCCCAGCTATCCACACATCATGGTGATGCAGAGATGCATGAGTAGTAGAGGACTCAGTAGTCTCACCACTAGGAGCAATATGATGATGAATGGAAGATGTATGTACTTTTTAGTGAAGGGATACATCACCACCTGGACGCATCGTGTGGTCATGCACATTCTTTACATGCCTTGCTCTTTGAGAATTAATGATAGCCTTGTTAGTAAGCACATTGAATTGGTTAGTAACAATCAAGGTCAATTATCAATAGGTGAATTCATAAGAATGTATACTAATTATGTTGGGAGTGACTGTTAATACCTTGAATTCATTGGTATTTCTCTCGGCAACAAACGCCTCCCACTCAGTCGGGTCTAGGTAGTTCCATTGCTCAAGGGCTGACTTGTTCCTCTTGTTAGCCTCTCATATGTATTGTCAGTTGACAGTTATCCCATAGTTCCTTAGGAACGTTCCACAGTGTTGCATCACCTTTTTACGATGTAGGCTTTCATCCAGTTTGAATATACTCTAAAAAATTTCATATATTTAATAGAGTATTCTAAAAAATAGAATTGTAATTAATTTTAAAAATAGAATTGCAAATGATAATGTCTCACACATATTTATTTCCATAGTAAGTCTTTCTTCCCTTTAGGAACTATATGCCAAGGTTATGCATTTACACTACAATGGCTACGAGTAAGAACCCCAAGATTTGAAACAAATGAGTTGTGGTTCTTTCCAACTAGATTTCCTACATGATCAAAATCCACATCCATTTTTGGCCCATTGCCCCTTTGTTGTAGTAACTAGTTTATCATATTGATGTCTGTTATTTTTTAAAATTTTTATGCTACTCATCAAGTGGCACAAGGTTTTCATGAGGTACATCCTCAACCTAAAAATTTGCAAAAAAAGACATATAGGATATAACTTATAAATGGACATATAGCTAGATATAATGTAAAACTTACATTGTGATGTGGAGCCTCACCCTCATGGTAATCATCATCATGATCATGATACTCATGGTCAACTATCTAAAAATGTTTCATATAAAAAACAAGCAAACATTTCACATTTTACATTTAATGGAATTAATATAACATTGTTAAGTTCACATCGATCTAACTTTAAAATAAAATAAAACATTTAAAAAAATAAAAACATGCCTCTAATATTGAGATCTTTTATCAATTAACATTCCTTTAGTGTGATCTCCATACACATATAAGTCATCATTAGCTTCAATATTTGGTGTTGGCAACCCAACTGAAAATGGACTGGATTCATCATACTTATCGTAGTACTCTTCTTCATCTATAGGATCTTCAATTACCTTCCTTTTACCATGAAGAACAACCGACCATTTTTCATTTGCAGGATCATCGATATAAAATACTTCTTTTGCCTATGATGCCATTATGGATGGTTCACCCTTCTCACCAATCTTTTCAAAATTCACTAATGTGAAACCCAATTTATCCACTAAAAGGCCTTGGTGTTATCAACCCAATTACACTTAAAGAGCGTTATCCGGAAATCTATGTAGTCAAACTCCCATATTTCTTCAATGACATTGTAATATGACAATTTAGCTTTACCTAGACTCTTATGTTTCACACTAGAAAAAAAAACAATGAATATGCTTGAAGAGTAACCCCACTATTTTGGATGACGCTTTGTGCAATATGAGAAACTATTTATGTCAAACCCTTCATAAGAAATAACATTCATTTTTGGTTTAAAGGTGAGGCATTTGATATTATCGGCAATATTATTTGGTGTTTGAGATTGTTGATGTAAGACTTTATCTTCAAATCATTCAATAAATGTCTTCTTATGCTCTCTTGCAAGACACATTGAATTGGCTTGAGGATATTCTTTCTTGATGAAATTGGTATATTTTGTGATATAAACACTCACTTCGTCGATGTTGTGTAAAATGTACCAGTGAATTTGTTGCCACAACTCATGACTTTACTTTCATTCAAGCTCATAAAGTCCCTTTGCCAAAAAAGTCCTGAATAATATTATCATTTATAGGAGCATCATTACCACTCGGAAAATAATAGCAAAAATCCATAACCTCTCTAGCCACATAACCCTAAAAAATACTCCCTTCAGTCTGATAATGGTTTCGAACATCACCTTTAAAAATGCTCACGTATCGTTCAAAAGGATACATCCAATGCAAGAAAATTGGACCCAATATTTTAACTTCCCAAGTCAAGTGGACAACTAGATGTACTATGATATCAAAGAATGGAGGAAAATACATCTCAACCTGACATAGCATAACAACCACTTCTCTTTGAAACTTATTGATACTTAGGATGATTAACTTTGATGCATAGACTAATGAAGAAGAAACCATGTCTGGTGATTTCCAACCTTACATGCTTCGGTAGTATAGATCAAATTTCCATGAGTAATATTTGTTGCATTAGAGTGTGAAAATCATGAGATTTAAGACCTATCAGCTTTAGATCTTTCATTGATACCAATCTGCATATGTTCAGAAAGTAACCCTGTGGTACCTTAACATTAACCAAGCACTCACAGAAAGCTTTGTTATCCATTCTATACAACATGTAACAAGAAATAGTTAAATATGTTCTCTGATCACTATAAACTACTTCTGTTAATTTTTTCATTATTCCCATTTCATGTAGGTCCATTCTAGATTTGATTCCATCTTTAGTCTTACATGGCATATTCAATAGAGTACTAGTGATGCTATCACGACCATTTTTTTCAACATGCATGACATCGATAAAATGCCTAACTGCCAAAAACACCAATAAGGAAGATCCCAAAATATTGACGTCTTCTTAAATAAAGACTTATCACTTTGTGTGGGAATAGTACATTGTGATGTCTTACCATATGCATTGACATAGTCTTTTAGTCTTTCATAAACAACAAACTCTGGTATAGGTTTAGGGGCACTCAGTTCCTTATTCCATCTATTGAATGCTTTGCACAACTTTTCATATGGATGGAATTTTGGAAGAAACGTTCGATGACTAATATATACAATTTTTCCACCATGTTTTAGTCATAATTAATCAATGTTATCTTCACATATAGGGCATGCTTTGGATCTTTTTAAACTATATCGAGACACATTCCAATATGTTGGAAAGTCATTAATAGTGTAAAACAGCATAGCATGCAAACCAAATGACTCTCTATGTGAAGCATCATAGGTCATCACACATTCACCCCAAAGTTTCTTTAAGTCATCAATTAGAGGTTCAACAAAAACATCAATATCATTTTTGATTGTTTAGGGCCCAATATCAATAATGACAACATAATGTACTTAATTTTTCATCCAAAACAAGGGAGGAAGATTGTATATAACAAGCATAACAGGCCAAGCGTTATGTTGATATCTCAATGTGGCATCCCATCGGTAAAAACCCCAACTCTTAGATTCCTGATTTCTTCACCAAATTTAGGGTACAATAAATCAATCCTCTTCCACTGTAGGGAATCAGATGCATGTCGTAGGATCCCATCATTATTTTTCTTAACCTTTGCATGCCATCTTAAATTCTCTGCATCTATTAGATTGGCAAACAAGCATTGAAATTGTGGTATTATAGGTAGATATCACATCACCTTGGCAGGAGAGCCAGTTTTGGACTACCCGAAGTTGTCATTTTATACCTTGATGCCCCACATTTTGGACAATCTTTCCAATCCACATAGTCCTTTTAAAATAATACAAAATCATTCACGCATGTATGTATATTCTTAGTCTTCATTCCCATTGAACATAATATTTTCTTTAACTCGTATGTTGAGATTGAAAGCTTGTTTCCTTCAGGATGAATTTCTTTCAACAAATACAATAATGACCTGAATATTTTGTCACTACATCTATTGCTATCATTTAGATTATACAGTCTCGACACAACACTCAACTTTGTAAACTTAGTACAACATGTGTATAATGGTCTCTCAATATCTTCCATAATGTTCCTAAACAAGTAAGGTGGATCGGTGTACTCTACCCCATAATTATCCAACGTCAGATTAACGATATCTATCAGAATCAGTTCGTCCACATCTATGTCATTGGTGGCAATTTCTTGTTCAACACAAGCACTACTATTGACATCTATTGATGTTAGGTTTGAAATCTCTCCATGCCAGTACCATATATTCTATATAGCCTTTTACAATCCCACTGCAAATGACATGACTTTTGATTTCCTCACCAGCGTTGACTTTCAAGTTGTTACTACAATGCCTACATGGACAACATAACCTATCTCCAGGTTGTTTCCTATGTTCTTCTATAAATCTAATAAACCAATCAAGACCAGGAATAAACTCGGGGGTGCAACGATTTGGATTGGATATCCATGATCTATCTATTCTATGATCAAAGAGAAAACAAGTATTAGGGTTTAGGGTTTACATATTAAGTTAGAAATTTAAATTTTAAGGTTTAGGGTTAAAAGATTAGGGTTTAGGGTGAAAATATTAGGGTTTAGGCTTAAAAGATTAGGATTTAGCGTTAAAGGATTAGGGTTTAGGGTATTATAATGAATGTTTGTACCATCTATCCCATTCTTGAACAACTAATCTCACTAGTAAGTATATAATGTGTATTCAGTTTTTAAGAAAATTTTGGCAACAGTTCCACGTAGTTCTCCAAGTAAACCTATGTACATGGGCAAATCTCCACCAACATATTTACATAGAGAACAAACAGGGAAGTGCGGACAAAACATCTTGAAAATCGAATACACATTATACACTTACATCCTAAGTGAGATTAAGTGTTCAAGAACAATCTTAAATCGGGGATAGTCCAAGATTTACTCCTAAGAGTAATTATCAGATGGGTTTCTAGGCCGATGTATAATAGGGAATACAAGGTTAAGGTTAATCAAGAAATGTTAGATCTGAGAAACATCACATATTTATTCATATCCAACATAGTTAAACACACCAATTATTTACCAATAAAACAATCAAATTGATCAATGCATCCAAGCATACGAGCACTTATATCCAAATTTAATAATGCACCCAAATAGTTTTCCCATTTAAAATTAAAACCCTAGTCACACATCATCATTGAATTTTAGATGTATTTTGACCTGATATAATTAATAAGCATTTTGAATGAATGTATCATTAAGAACTATCAGATTTATCATTAGGCATATTTATGATCAATCAAATTTGAATAATATATTGCAAGTATCGTTGATAGAGATAGGGAAGAAAATCACCTAAATTAAAGGGGAGTAGTAGAGTGACAGGACTGAGAAGAGAGCTCCTCTTCTGCGGGAGGGCAGATGTGGTATTGGTGTTTGTGAGATCATATCCACTGGACTTGGGCAGCGACCAATTCAACAACAAGCAATGGTGGCAACCAACACATCAGCTGGAGGTGACTAACACAACAGCGACGGTGGCTCTGGCATCCTCTTAAGCGACAAAAGGTGATGAATAGTGGCAGCAATAGCTAGAGGAAGAGCATTGACCGATGATCAATGAAGCAGAGGTGTACGGAGGAAGAGCTACAGAGGGGAATATTGCCAGAGAGACCTAGCTGAATCTTGATGAAAGAGAGAATCGGAAAATCTCTATTTCATGTAGGTGCTATTAAGTTATCCATAGTCATCATTTGTTAACAAAAATTGATGCCTAACCCTTATAGTTGTCAGTTACTTGTGAAAAAATGATAACTAAGAAGGTTAGTGTTTTATTCATCACTTCCTAGAGATCAAACCAACATCTATTTACATATCAAAACAAAAAAAATTTGCTCTAGTGTTAGGACCATAATTTTCGGTTGTCCAATAAAAACAGATGATGGAGAAAATTGAGGGGAAAATATTATCATGGGGATAATGCACGAAAACACCTACTCGTTGAGTTTTGGTAATAAGCCGACGTTGTAGACCCATCCCCTTAAAAAAGTTTGTCTCGCTAAGGGTGATTAGTCTTCTGGTTAGTTGGTAGTCTCAACAACTAATGAGGTGATAAATGTTTTTGTGGGGTCATGTCATTAAACATGTATCGTCAGTTTGAAATAAACTGATGTTGTATTGAAAATTTTGGAGGCAAATTGTTTTCCCTGGAAAATTGTATTTTATAGGTAATTTTAGACATCAGTTTCTTTGAAAAGAAACTGACATTAAAGTAAAAGTAGCATTTGTGTCTTTTCAAAATCAGCGAGACTTCACATATGTTGGTAGTTGTCTTATATAATTGATTTCGTTGTTCTTTGGTACCTTTTTTGTGTGTAACCGATGCCATCAAAGGTGACGTTATATGTCATTTTGTACTAGTGACGGGATGTTATAATGGTGATGATTGGGTGACTTTGATACATGGGGACTCACTATGAGTGATAGAGATGGAATTTGTCCCTCCTATTGGAGTTTGATATCATGGCTACTTGATAAGTGAGACTGAGAAATGCATGTGCATGCACACATGAATGAATATATGATATTGAAGTCAAATTATCTAACTAGTACAAATATGATGTGTAATGTCACTTTTGGTGATGTGGGCTCCATAAAAAAATGACACCAATCTATTAACGACGTGGGTTCCTCATTCCAACCATCACCGTATGTGAAGTCCTGATGATTTAGAAAAGACAGAGGTACCGCTTTATCTTTAACATCAGTTTCTGTTCATGAAAATTGACGTCTAAAATTTCCCGTGAAATACAATTTTCTTGGAAAAAAAACTTGCCTCCAAAATTTTTAGTCAGGCGTCGATTTGTCGATAACCAACGACCAAAAATTATCCTGCCACTAATGGTCAGTTCTACCAAAAAAGTGAATATTTAGACCCCTCAGTGAGTCATACTTTTTTTTGAAGAAGGGTCTAAATCATCAGTTTCTTAGAAGAAATCAACAATTAGGTGTTTCCGCACCATGTCCCCATGAAAATATTTCCCCCCAAATCGATTCTCAGTCATCAGTTTTACTTGCTAAACCGACCGATACTATATCCCTAACCCGAGAGCCATTTTTTGTATGTGTAGTTAGTCATGGATTTCTACAGACATAATTGAGATAAATTTCTCCAAATTGGTATCTATTTTTTGTTTAGTTTAGCAGTTAATCGTCGTTGTTTTTGCTTGAGTCGACTACTATGTACTTAGTTTTTTGTGTTTCTAAACAGCTAACGACTACGGTAACTTAATAGCCCCTGCATGATACAAAATTTCTCCCTATACTCTTTTTCATCATGACTGACTTGCATCTCTCCGGCGATTTGTGATCCCCACCGCTATCGCCACCGCCACCACTACCATTGTTGTTTCTACTTGGCTGCCTCCACTGCCGTTATTGCTGCTACTGAGCTCTATGCTGCCTCCGCTGCTTCTACTGCTAATACTGAACTCACCTCTGCTACTACTGCTGGACGATGTTACCATTGTTGTTGCTAAGATTGTAGTTGTTGTTCCTGAGGTCCCCATACCTCTGCTGATTCAATTGTTGTTGTTGAGCTCACGTGTGCTATTTTTGGATGCCACTTCCACTGCTATTGTTGAGCTCTCCCCCACTCTCATCTTGCCAGGTGCTCTTCCTCCATCCTTCAATCACTACCATCATCTTCAGCTTTCTAAAGGGAAAAACATTTTGGTTTTTGGTTGTGATATTAATGTTTGGACATTTATATGTAGTTCGGACTCTAATGAACATTTATGTGTTGTAATATTACTCTTATATAACATTGAATCTCATTGTTGGCATACAAATCATCAATTTGTTTGTTAGGTTTTTTCTATACAACACTCAATGCATGAATGTGATACAATTGATAGTCTACATGCATGATAACATTTGAATCAAATAATGTTTGTACCTAACATAATTAATTAATATTATTAATGGTGATTTATTGGTTATTTTACTTAATTAATATTGATCTCTTTCTCTCTTGTTAGTGATTGATTTAACTTCGTTCAATAATTGCTTTTCAAGATTGTGTAGTTGATTAATATTGATTAATTAGGTTTAATGATTCATGAATGAACTAACACAAATGGAAGAATGAATTGAATTAAATGATTTTACATAAAACCTAAGATATGAACGATGAAAATAGGATCATAGGTATATGAATGACAACATACATGCATTTTGATGGCCTAGAAATCCGTCCAAGATTTACTCATTTGGAGTAAATATTCAACACTTAATGTCACTTAGGATGTACATGTATAATGTATATTAGGTTATCAAGAAGTTTCATCAAAAATTCCTCATTTGTTCTCTAAGTACATATGTTGGTGGACATTTGCCCATGTACATTGGTGTACTTAGATAATTGTGGGGAAATGTTTCTGAGATTTTCTTAACAACTGAATACATGTTATACACTTAGTAGTGAGATTAGGTATTCAAGAATGGGATAGATGGTACACACATTCATTACTAAACCCTAATCTATAAAACCTTATCCCTAAATCTAAAACAATGAAATCTAATCTATATGTAAATCCTTAACCCAATTTGTAAACCCTAAACTCTAATACTAAATTTCTCTTTGATTATAGAATGGATAGATCATGGATGTCCATTCTAAATCACTACACCCTAGAGTTTATCATTCGTTTTGATTAGATTATAAGATTTGTAGAGGAACATAGGAAACACTCTAGATATAGGATCTATTATCCATGTAGGCATTGTGGTAAAAACTTGAAAGTCAACATTGGTGACAAAATTAAAAGTCATGTCATGTGAAACATTATTGTACAAGGATATACAAGATTGTACTGTAATGGAGAGATTCCAAACTTGAGATCAGTAGTTGTCGATAACGGTACTTGTGTTGAAGAAGAAATTTTTGTCGATGATGTAGATGTGAACAAATCGAATATGATTGACATAGTTGATGTGTTACTAGATAGTTGTGGGGTAGAGCACACCGATGAACCTCCCTTATTTAAGAACTTTGTGAATTATGCTTAGATATCGTTACACACAAGTTGTACTAAGTTTACAAAGTTGAGCACTATGTTGAGACTGTATAATCTGTAGGCTAACAAAAGATGGAGTGATAAAAGCTTCACGTCATTGTTTCTTTGTTGAAAGAAATTCTTCGTAAAAGCAACGAGCTTCCAATCTCAAAATATGAATTAAAGAAAATGTTATGCCCAATGGGAATGAAGACAAAGAAGATACATGCATGAGAAAAATGATTTTTTTCTTATTTCTAAAGGACTATGTTGATTTAAAAGATTATCCAAAATGTTCGACGTCAAGGTATAAAATGACAACTTCAGGGAAGTCTAAAACTGGCTCTCCCTCCAATGTGATGTGGTAGATACCTATAATGCCAAAGTTTAAATGCTTCTTTGCTAATCTGATGGATGCAAAGAATTTAATGTGGCATGCAAGGGTTAAGAAAAACAATGACGGGATCCTACAACATGTGTCTGATTCCCCATAATGGAAGAAGATTGATTTATTGTACCCTAAATTTGGTGAAGAAGTCATGAATCTTAGACTTGGGTTTGTATCGATGGGATGAATCTATATGGCACATTGAGCATCCAACATAGAACTTGTCCTCTTATGCTTGTTATATACAATCTACCTCCCTAGTTGTGTCTGAAAAGTTACTATGTTATGTTGTCGTTGTTGATATCGGGCCCTAAACAACCTAGAAATGATATTGGCGTTTATCTTCAACCTCATATTGATGACATAAAGAAACTCTGGGGTGAATGTGTGATGATCTATAATGCTTCATGTAGAGAGACATTTTGTGTAAAGTAGTGAAACCACTTCCTTACTAAAATTTTAACAATAATACCTCCAAACCAAACACACCTTCAAGGTATCTTGGAGTGGGTGTAAAACTTTTAAATCTTTATATAATGGTAACAAAAGACCAAAGTATAGAAGTGGAATAAAAATATGACTATATTCAATTATAAAACAAGGGAGAAACTTAAACTTACGTCATAAGGATCCATGTAGAGGAAATCTAAACCACCTCAAGATTGTTTCCAAGCATTAACTTCTCAATCTAAGTTTGGGTCCACATGTCTAGCCAGCCATGTACTCCACCTAGGGTTGGAAGCATACCCCAACAAAAGAGAAACAAAAGAAGACCTCACCAAAGGCTTGTATGTGCATACTTAAAGAAAACATTGAGCAATTAGAGGAAATAAGGATATCAAATGTGAAAGGCTTCCCATAGAAAAGATAGGTACCACCCAAATGGGTATCAAGAGAGAATATCACAACAAAATGGATACTTGCCATAAAAACAACATAAAAAGGATTGTGCCATATAGACATCCACTACCATGGTGGGAAACAAGCAGCAGTAGGGAACACACCCCACAATCAATATCATGCATGCATGTGAGATAAACATAGCCCTAGAATAATACAAACACAATTGTCCGCCAACCCTCATAAAGTTGAAACATGATAGAGAAAGGAATACTTCCAATCTCCCAAATATATATAAAATCATGGACCAAGAATCACACATCTTGCCCTGGGTATGAGGTTCCTTGTCATCCCAAAAGAGCAGGAAATATCACATCTCCTATAAACAAAACCAATGCAATTATACTACTCTAGTGCTACTGAATCACATAGCATGTTTAATGTAGAGGCAAGTAAAAAGTATAGTCACAATTATACAATGTTGCCATCACACAATGGACAAATCAAACATATAAACAAATCCACTTCAGAGTGGGCATATATCACCAAGTAAACTTCCACATCACAGTGGGCATATATTATCAAAAGTCCAACTTGCACCAAGGCAACAAGATGGTATTCTAAGAGAATATCCAACATTACCACAAACAATATAGATCACAAGAACCATTATATCAAAAGATAAGAGCAATGTGTATAAGCTATTGAACATAGGACCAAGAGAAAGAATAAAATATAGGATAATTGCTCAAGAAGAAGAATCAGGGATGCAAACATACCTCAACTTTAGAGTCAAGCAATCCAAAGTCACATCTAGGTCCAAGCCTAGGCATCCAAAGAACCTATTAAGCACATATGTGGAATTAGGGTTAGGTTTCCATTAATTATTCACAACCCTAAAAATAACCTTTTTATTATTAATGAATTAGGTTACTAAAACTAGGTCATATTTTATATTAGGTTGTTAGGATTCCAAAATATATTTTATCATATTTTTGCTGACTCATAAATCATTAGTTATGAATTTCAAAAGTTAATGCCTATATAATTGGATTTATGAAAAACACATGTTATTAATCATTAGGTTTAGATATCTAAACCTATACCATTAGTTAGATATTAAATTTCTAATTCCAACAAGTATTTTTCGATATTTTTCTGATCATCCATTAATTAGTTATTGATTTTTGAAAATCGGCCAATCAGATAATCAAATAAAGCCATGTAGGCGAGAAAATCCACGAAAAATAGGTCGGGCCCGCATGACTTGGCCCAATGGATGTTGGCCAAGGCAACAGGTCAATGGTTCACTTGAATCGCTCCAAAGTAACAGACAAGATCACGAAAAGACTAAAATGCCCCTGAGAAGAGAAGCAGGGCAAAGCCGTCCATTGCCAAAGGGGATTCAATCCCCGAAGTCATGAGCCAGCCATGGTCGTGAGAACGAGGTTCTGCAAAGGCCGATGGACAAACATCAAACTGAGAAATCGAGACCAAAACTTGCCAGAAAACTCACCGAAGAGTTCGCTAGGCAAAGCCGAACATGAAGAATCAATCTCCACTTGAAACTGTTGAGAGAAAAGGCAAACAGGAAGCCAATTTCAGAAACACTACAACCATGCATGAAAAGAGGGAAATCAACACGTCAACTGATCATAACAAATTGGAGACTCCAAAGGCATACCTAGCCTTCCGTGAAGCCTACTAGATGATTTCTAGAGAGTACGAAGGTCTAGATCTCACCATCGGAGCTGGGAATTGACGCCGCCGGTGACAGAATTAGGGAGGTATACTCCCAGCGTAACTGGGCAAAACCGAAGCATTCGAACAATCACACGCAGTAAGGGGAAGTTCGTGGACACACAAACTGAGTACATGAAGCCATGGAGTGGCGAGAAGGAGAAGAGGAGAGGGAAAATAGGGGAAATGACGATGATGCTACACATCTGGGAAGGACAAGAAACAAAACCCCAATATATATAGGATGGGTGGGTGCATAATTGTGCAAGAATCATAGAGGTGAAAGAATTTCCAAAAATCATCATGAATCGGGTGAGATATGTTGGAAATAAAATCATTACAACTGTAGCACTCTAACACAACCTGAGTCAGAGGAGGAAGACAACCCAGTACCCACACAATCTTGATCGGACGGTCCATAAAGCTCACAAAATGTGGAAACTTTAACATAGCTGAGTGATAGGAAAAAAAAATCGATCAAAAAAATAAAGTAATAATTGCATTTAATGTCCCTTTTTCTATCTCTTCAAATAAGGGTTCAAACATTAACCAAATTAAGTCACATTTTGCCTTTTGATTCCAATATATAATTATATTTTCCTTTTGAAAACTTTTAATGTGTAAAATAAATCAAATCATATTTTCTCTTTCCTCCTTCATTAATGGCATTAGGATTATCCAAATTTGATGAAACTTGACCCAAAAGTCATAGTTAATGTTTTGGATATGAATTTGTCATCTATTTTACATATCGGAGTTGTTTGAGCTTATATTTAATATTTTGAAGGTTCTACACACTTTCTCTCCCCTGATTTCACCTTTTAAGCAAACTTTCTCCAAATTGGATGAAAATTCACATAAAGGTTATATTTATTATGTAGATTACGAATATAAGATTATTTTGTTGGCTAAATTGGACATTAGTATAATCTTTTTGTTTTGATGATGAAAAACATTTCATTCTTGTCGATCTAACGTGCTACTTGAGTGTTGCAGGAATAAGGAGGATGACAAAGATTTGGGAAATCTATATGCTTGAATTGTTGTTATTTAATGATTGTAATCAATTGTAAAACGTGTACAAGTATATAATGTACAAGTACTTAGACATCATGTAAATCAAGTGTTAGATCTGTCCTAGCCAATCACTACACTTAGATAGGTCATCCCCTTCAATAGTGTCACATATGCACACTCATACATGCACTTAGCACTTCATTTAAAACATTGAAATATGGTCAATCTCGGTCGACAAAATCCTCGAGCGAGACACTCTCGGTCAACAAACTCTTCAACCGAGAAAGACCCAAGTAGCCGTTAGACACAACAGACAAAGTAGTTGGGAGTTAGATCAGAACGTTATATATACTTGACTCCAGACACTCCCTCGGTCGACAAAACTTCGACTGACTGGGATCTCGGTCGACAATTTCTCGACCGAGAATGTCTCTGTCTACACTTTTTAGAATTAATTAACTAGTTGTTGCTAAAGCAACTAAAGTGTACCTTAAAGCTAGTTAAGCTCTTAGAACCCCCTAGAAAGTGTCTAGAACGTCCTTAAGCACTTGTAGGTCATTCCTATAAATAGGACATTCCTTAGGACACCTAAACTCACTAATATACACTTGTGCTATACTTGAGCTTACACTTGCAATTGGCAATCTGTTTTGAGAAATTGAGCAACACTAGCATTGGATAATCACTTCCCTTGCTCTAAATTTGTGTCCTATAGGTAGCATCTCCTATCCAATAAACCTACACTTCAATACTCATTGGTTAGGAGATGTATACGCTTGATATAGGCAAATCAAGCCTTATGCTTCAAAGTGGTAATTATAATTTCCTTTTCCTTTCTTGTTCACTCTTATTTCTTGTACTCTCCTTGATACTCCTAGGGTTGGAGGCTGCAGATTGGAGAGGGTTAATCTTCTTGGTGAAGAAGGAGGCTTTGGATTACTTCTAGAAGGTTGTTGCAATGGGAAGCTACTTCAAGAGGAAGGCTACTTCAAGGGGGAGCTTGAAGTTACTTCAAGAAGGTTGATTCAAAGTTGGTGCAACTACTTCAAGGTGAAGGTTGTCCAAAGGGTATAGAAAGTATTGTAATTTTATGTATATTCTTTGAGAGGTAATAAAATTTAATACTTTCAAAATCCTAGTTGGGTAAGCAACCGGGTAGTGGATTGACTGCCTTAGTATTTGCTAAGGTTGGAACCACTCTAAACACCTTGTCTCCTTCTTATTATTTCAATTGTGGTTGTTTGAGTTAAATTATATTAAAATTATTATAAAACCCTATTCACCCCCTCTAGTGGTTTTTCAAAGTTGGTATCAGAGCATGCTTTAAGGAGCTCTAATCGAGTCTTGAAGAATGAAGGGTGGTGGTGTCTACAACCGCAAGAAAAGGAAAAGCATGGATCAATCTTCAACAAGTTGCAGTTGGTGCTTAGGAACAAGCCACACAACGATTAGTTGTCCATGGAGAGAAAAGAAGGAAGAGGTGCACAAAAATTGCCTCATTGCTACAACAAATGAAGAAGAAGAAGAGGTAAGCCTTCTTGATTTATCAAAAGAAGAGATAATTTCTAGTCTCGAAGAAACACATAATAAGTATATTGAGTACAAGAAGAAATTAAAGAAATCTAATAAAGAAAATGATGAGTTACATGCTAAACTTCTTGCTATCACATCTGAAAATGAAGATTTGTATGGAAAATTAAATGATCTTGGATTTGAAAAGGATGGCGTTATTTCTAAAAATCATACTTTGAAATCATCTCTAAATGATTGTAATGTGAAGATTTTTACTCTAGAAACAAATTACAATCTTCTATCTCAAGAAAAGGTTAGATTACTTGCAAAGTTAAATGATCTTCAAAAACAACCTATTTTGTGTACACATCTATATTTAGATATTATAGTGACAAAAAGAGAATCTTTATCATCTAATCTAGATCAAGCAAAGTTAGATATCAAGAAGAGAATGGATGAGATTGTTAAGTTGCAACAAGAAATTAGTAGTTTGAGTAACAATGATATCCTTGATAAAATCTTAAATGATCCTTATATTCAAATTAGAAGGAGAGGACTAGGTTATAATCCTCAAGGAAAATCTTATCAAAAACCTAGTTGGAGAAAGACACAAGCACTAGAAAATCAATCTATGTATGTCCCTAAAGGCAAACATACATATGTACCCAAGAACAACCTAGAACAAAATCATAGAAAGAGATATGAGGTTGATTCCATATGTTGTCATTATTGTTTGCGTCTTGGACATTACTCTTTCTCATGTCCCTATAAGAAAAAGGATGTTGAGTTAGTATGGGTTCCAAAAACCTCAAACTAAATGGATAAAATTAAGTTGAGATATGACCAAAGACTCTAAGTTGTATATCTCTACGTCTATCTCAACTTAACATAATAGGACACCAAGTTAATCCAAGAAATTAAAATGTCCAAATATACATCTTAAACTACTTGTTTTAGTTTGGATTCTCAAAATGTATATGATTAGTTGACATTTAACCTAAATGTTTCCTTGATATTTAAATATCTCAACTAAATTGAGATTTAACTTTCATATTCTTATTTTACTTGGGAACAATTACTGAAAACAATTCTGAAACAATACAAAAACTTTCTCGGTTGAGAAACTTTTTGATCGAGAACATTATCGGTCGAGAAATGGTCGACCGAGCAGGTTACTGCTTTGTAATTTACAATATATCTGATAAAATCTGTACAAACAGCAACATTATCAATTGAGAATTAGTAGACCGAGATAAATTCGGTCGACAAACAGTTCAACCGAATCAAGTTCTGCTGAGCCTATTTTTCAATTAATTTAGTTTGCTATCAATTTGTTATTAATAAATGATTTAATATGCAAAATCAATCTTGGAGACCATATTTATGCCATAAACTTAAAACCTGAAGCTAGGATCATAAATCTCATTGTTGCAATCAATATCCATCCTAGAGAAAACTAGTCTGAAGTACCCACTTTTTGCATGTACCTTATCTATGCCATTCTAAAAAGTATTCCCATAAACTTCATTCGTATCATCCTTAGGAATATGCTTGAGTTTTTTGGCAATCCACCTTATGCTGACTTTGTGTGCCAAATCACTCAACATTTTCTTAAGAAGAATATTGAGGACCTAGGTTACACATGGGATAGAGAACCTCAAAAGATAAGTAAAAATATGGTGGAGAAGATGAGAATCGACTTTGGCCACAAAATGGTTAGGACTGAAGGGGAGACATCCACCCAAGACATACCTCCACCACCCCCTCCCACCAACCTACCCCATGATCCTATTACAAACACCTTGACTTACATAGTTGGCTCCCAATATCATCTGAGTAGGCAATTAGATTATAATCACCATTCCATGGCTTATTTAAAACAAAGAATGCAAGCCCTCTCTCCTGATCAACCTGATGAATATCCATATTCCCTTAATCCTGGCATGATAAATCCATACAATCCTTCATATAACTACTATCAAATTCCACCTCCACCATCTCCTGATCTCACCCATACTCAACTTTCCCCAATACAACTTCAAGACATTGTTGCCTACTTCCATTTTGATCGTGTTCCCACCTTCTTGGAAGCTTATGCCTTAACCAAGACAGGTGCCTTAGAGTGGCAGACACTTGTCAAATATTATGGAGCTGAGCCTTTTCTTGGAAAAGATCCAGACATTGATGTAATCCTTCCGTCATTCCAGTGAGATTATGAGATATCTTTGTAATGGTTGTAATGAAATTGCTATTTTTATAATGATTGTAATGGATATCTTTCATAATCAAGTATGTCATGCTTTATGGGTCTTCTTATAAATTGTATGAGAAACAAGTTGTTATCAATAAAAGTGTGTTTAAATGGTTTCATTTGAACATATACATGTTATATAATAATATTATAGATCATACAAATAAGGGGGAGTAAAATGTACAATGAATCACAAAGGATACAAATTTTTGCAAATGATTGAGAATTTAATTGTGGCAAAATCGGTGTGCATTAGTCCCTTGATTTTACTTGAATATCTCTTTAAGGGGGAGTATAACATAAAATAAAAAAATAAAAAATAAAAAGTCACTCTAAATAATTATCTTGGATATCTTTTTGAAATGACAATGGGGGAGAATAACATAAAATCAAAACACATAAAATAAAATGAGTTTCATAATATCTCGGCCAGCACCCACTTGCAAAACAAGAATGTCTACAAAAGGTAAACTTCAGATATGAAACTCATATGTTTTATATTTCCTTATTTTATATTTAGGAAATGTTTGTCATCTTCAAAAAGGGGGAGATTGTTGGCTAAATTGGACATTAGTATAATCCCTTTGTTTTGATGACGACAAACATTTCATTCTTGTCGATCTAACGTGCTACTTGAGTGTTGCAGGAATAAGGTGGATGACAAATATTTGGGAAATCTATATGCTTGAATTGTTGTTATTTCATGATTGTAATCAATTGTAAAACTTGTACAAGTATATAATGTACAAGTACTTAGACATCATGTAAATCAAGCGTTAGATCTTCCCTAGCCAATCACTACACTTAGATAAATCATCCCCTTCAATAGTGCCACATATGCACACTCATACATGCACTTAGCACTTCATTTAAAACATTGAAATAGGGTCAATCTTGGTCGACAAAATCCTCGACCGAGACACTCTCGGTTGACAAACTCTTTGACCGAGAAAGACCCAAGTAGCTGTTAGACACAACAGACAAAGTAGTTGGGAGTTAGATCAGAACATTATATATACTTGACTCCTGACAGTCCCTCGGTCGACCAAACTTCGACCGACTGGGATCTCGGTCGACAATTTCTCGACCGAGAATGTCTCTGTCTGCACTTTTTAGAATTAATTAACTAGTTGTTGCTAAAGCAACTAAAGTGTACCTAATGTCTAGTTAAGCACTTAGAACCCCTAGAAAGTGTCTAGAACATCCTTAAGCACTTGTAGGTCATTCCTATAAATAGGACATACCTTAGGACACCTAAACTCACTAATATACACTTGTGCTATACTTGAGCTTACACATGCAATTGGCAATCTGTTTTGAGAAATTGAGCAACACTAGCATTGGCTACTCACTTCCCTTGCTCTATATTCGTGTCCTATAGGCTAGCATCTCCTATCCACTAAACCTACACTTCAATACTCATTGGTTAGGAGATCTATATGCTTGATATAGGCAAATCAAGCCTTGTGCTTCAAAGTGGTAATTGTAATTTCCTTTTCCTTTCTTGTTCACTCTTATTGCTTGTACTCTCCTTTCTACTCCTAGGGTTGGAGGCTATGGATTGGAGAGGGTTAATCTTCTTGGTGAAGAAGCAGGCTTTGGACTACTTCTAGTAGGCTGTTGCAACGGGAAGCTACTTCAAGTGGAAGGCTACTTCAAGGGGGAGCTTGAAGTTACTTCAAGAAGGCTGCTTCAAAGTTGGTGCAACTACTTCAAGGTGAAGGTTGTCCAAAGGGTGTAGAAAGTATTGTAATTTTATGTAAATTCCTTGAGAGTTAATAAAATTTAATACTTTCAAAATCCTGGTTGGGTAAGCAACCGGGTAGTGGATTAACTGTCTTAGTATTTTCTAAGGTTGGAACCACTCTAAACACCTTGTCTCCTTCTTATTATTTCAATAATGGTTGTTTGAGTTAAATTATATTAAAATTATTATAAAACCCTATTCACCCACCCTCTAGTGGTTTTTCATATTTTCCTCTTTTGAAGTCATTTATTATTTTATTTGCTATTTTGGAGAAAACACTCATCTTCTTTTGTAATTTGAATTAAATGAATTATTAATATGTGAGTAGTGTGAAACTTGACTCCCAAGACAATTGGGACCCAATGAACATGAAATTAAACTTAGATTTTACTCTTGAGATTTCTTTTTATGAGATATGTCACTTGGCCCACTAACGATCCATTAACTCAAATACTTATTCAATTAAGTTCTTTATCATATTTCTATCACCAAACGAATAATGTCACATATTAGATTTCATTTTTCATGCATTTGATTATTACGATCACTCTAACCTCAACCTTGTTTGGTCATACCCAAAAGGTCAAACTTCTAGAGTAGGGTTCAAGATCTGGTATGTTATAGCACTCCACCCCTTAAAAGGATTTTGTCCTTGAAATCTATTGATCCAAACATCAACAACTAACTAATCTCCACCCCTTAAAGGGTTCAACCTCACCAGTCAAACTAAACAACTTTTTAGAGCTACCCACATATTGTAGTTGTGAAAAAGTTTTAGAGATTTATATTGCTCATGTATCCAACTAAAGTCACCATCTAGGGTTGAGCTTTAGGTCCTCATGTCTCTAACCTATCAACCCTACATGAACATCCAAAAAGTCATAGGGTAGGTCAACTACACCTTTATATTATTTCTAGTCACAACTTCCAAAGTCAAAACTAGGTTTAGAGCTAGGTATATAGGGTTTTACTACCAAAACATCTCATATGACTTCATTGTGACTTAGTTTAGGAAACTTCAATGAAATCAAATTTTTTTTTGTACATACAGTATTATAATGAAAATAATTTTGTAGATTAGAAACATTGCAGATAAAACAAAGATGGTACCAAAATCAATGCGATAAACCAAGTCACAACTTATCCCTAATAAGATATCCTGACTTAGTTTCATCCTCAAATCAAACCTTATTGCATACCAAGATCATCATTGATCAAATCTAGGGTCAACATCTAACTTAGAGGTAACTAACAAAGTCAAGGATTCTATAGGGGAGACAAAATTGAAATAGTCAGATTTTGACTACCATGGGCTCTGATACCATGTTGTAAAGTAGTGAAATCACTTCCTTACTAAAAATTTGAACAATAATACCTCCAGACCAAACACACCTTCAAGGTATCTTTGAGTGGGGGTAAAACTTTCAAATCTTTATATAATGGTAACAAAAGATCAAAATATAGAAGCAGAATAAAAATATGACTATATTCAATTATAAAACAAGGGAGCAACTTAAGCTTACGTCATAAGGATCAATGTAGAGGAAATCTAAACCACCCCAAGATTGTCTCCAAGATTTAACTTCGCAATCTAAGTCTGGGTCCACATGTCAAGCCATCCATGTCCTCCACCTAGGGTTGAAAGCATACTCCACCAAAAGAGAAACAATAGAAGACATCAACAAAGGCTGGTATGTGCATACTTAAAGAAAACATTGAGCAATTAGAGGAAATAAGGATATCAAATGTGAAAGGCTTCCCATAGAAAAGATAAGTACCACCCAAATGGGTATCAAGAGATAATATCACAACAAAAGGGATACTTGCCATAAAAACAACATGAAAAGGATTGTGCCATATAGACATCCACTACCACGGTGGGAAACAAGCACCAGTAGGGCACACACCCCACAATCAATATCATGCATGCATGTGAGATAAACATAGCCCTAGAATAATATAAACACAATCGGCGACCAACCCTCATAAAGTTGAAACCTGATCGAGAAAGGAATACTGCCAATCTCCCAAGTATATATAAAATCATGGGCCAAGAATCACACATCTTGCCCTGGGTATGAGGTTTCTTGCCATCCCAAAAGAGCTGGAAATATCACATCTGATATAAACAAAACCAATGCAATTATACTACTCTAGTGCTACTGAATCACATAGCATGTTTAATGTAGAGTCAAGTAAAAAGTATATTCAGAATTATACAATGTTGCCATCACACAATAGACAACTCAAACATATAAACAAATCCACTTCAAAGTGGGCATATATCACCAAGTAAACTTCCACATCACAGTGGGCATATATTATCAAAAGTCCAACTTGCACCAAGGCAACAAGATAAGATTCTAAGAGAATATCCAACATTACCACAAACAATATAGTTCACAAGAATCATTATATCAAAAGATAAGAGAAATGTCAGTGTTAGCGCAGCTGGTAAGGCACGGTGTCCCCCTCTGGGGGGAGCCGGGTTCGAACCATGTTGTGGAGCGCTGGATTTATCACCCGCCAGTTATCCGGGCTATGGCTGGAAAAAGGATGCGGGCTCTGCCTAAGGCAGTGAAAAAATCCTTTTTTTTGTATAGGCTATTGTACATAGGACCAGGAGAAAGAATAAAATATAGGATAATTGCTCAAGAATAAGAATCAGGGATGCAAACATACCTCAAATTTAGAGTCAAACAATCCAAAGTCACATCTAGGTCCAAGCCTAGGCATCCAAAGAACCTATTAAGCACATATGTGGAATTAGGGTTAGGTTTCCATTAATTATTCAAAACCCTAAAAATAACCTTTTTATTATTAATGAATTAGGTTACTAAAACTATGTCATATTTTATATTAGGTTGTTAGGATTCCAAAACATATTTTATCATATTTTTGCTGACTCATAAATCATTAGTTATGAATTTCAGAAGTTAATGCCTATATAATTGGATTTATGAAAAACTAATGTTATTAATCATTAGGTTTAGATATCTAAACCTATACCATTAGTTAGATCTTAATTTTCTAATTCCAATACGTATTTTTCGATATTTTTCTTATCATCCATTAATTAGTTATTGATTTTTGAAAATCGGCCAATCAGATAATCAAATAAAGCCACATAGGCGAGAAAATCCACAAAAAGTAGGTCGGGCCTGCATGACTTGGCCCAATGGACGTTGGCCAAGTCAACATGTCAATGGTTCTCTTGACTCGCTCCAAAGCAAGAGATAAGAACACAAAAAGACTAAAATGCCCCTGGAAAATAAAACAAAGATGAGAAGAGAAGTAGGGCAAAGCCGTCCATTGCCAAAGGGGATTCAATCCCCGAAGTCGTGATGCAGCCATGGTTGTGAGAATGAGGTTCTGCAAAGGCCGATGGACAAACCTGAAACTGAGAAATCGAGACCAAAACTCACCGGAAAACTCACTGAAGAGTTCGCTAGGCCAATCCGAACATGAAGAACCGATCGCCACTTGAAACTACGGAGAGAAAAGGCAAACAGGAAGCCGATTTCAGAAACACTACAACCATGCATGAAAAGAGGGAAATCAACACGTCAACTGATCATAACAAATTGGAGACTCCAAAGGCATACCTAGCCATCCGTGAAGCCTACTAGATGATTTCCAGAGAGTAAGAAGGTCTAGAGCACGCCATCGTAACTGGGAAGGGAGGTCGCCGATGATAGAATTAGGGAGGTATACTCCTAGCCTAACCGGGAAAAACTGAAGCATGAGAACAATCACACGTAGCATGGGGAAGGTCATCGACACACAAACTGAGTACCTGAAGCCATGGAGTGGTGAGAAGCAGAAGAGGAGAGGGAAAATAGGGGAAAAGATGATGATGCTACACATCCGGGAAGGACAAGAAACAAAACCACAATATATATAGGATGGGTGGGTGCAGAATCATGCAAGGACCATAGGATGGGTGGGTGCACAATTTGAGTTGGAGGAGGAAGACAACCCGATACATGCACGATCTTGATCGGACGGTCCACAAAGCTCACAAAATAGGGAAACTTTAACATAGTCGCGTGATAGGAAAAAAAATCGATCAAATAAATAAAGTAATAATTTCATTTAATGTCCCTTTTTCTGTCTCTTAAAATAAGGGTTCAAACATTATCCAAATTAAGTCAAATTTTTCACAGAGGCCAATAAAAGCATGTACATTCTGAATATAAAATTATATTTGCCTTTTGAAAACTTTTAATGTGTTAAATAAATCAAATCATATTTTCTCTTTCCTCATTCACTAATGGCATTAGGATTATTAAAATTTAATGAAACTTGATCCACACGTCATAGTTAATGTGTTGGATATGAATTTGTCAACAATTTTATAGATTGTAGTTGTTTGAGCTTATATTTTATATTTTGAAGGTTCTACACACTTTCTCTCTCTTGATTTCACCTTTTAAGCAAACTTTCTCCAAATTGGATGAAAATTCACACAAAGACTATATATATTGTGTAGATAACGAATATAATATTATTTCCCACTTTTGAAGTCATTTATTGTTTTATTTGCTATTTTGGAGAAAACACTCATCTTCTTTTCTAATTTGAATTAAATGAATTATTATTATGTGACTAATGTGAAACTTGACTCCCAAGATAATTGGGACCCAAGGAACATGAAATTAAATTTAGATTTTACTCTTGAGATTTCTTTTTATGCGATATGTCACTTGGCCCACTAACGACCCATTAACTCAAATACTTATTCAATTAAGTTCTTTATCATATTTTTATCACCAAACCAATTATGTCACATATTAGATTTAGTTTTTCATGCATTTGATTATTAGGATCACTCTAACCTCAACCTTGTTTGGTCATACCCAAAACATCAAACTTTTAGGGTAGGGTTCAAGATCCAGTATGTTACATTTTGTTTGCATGCTATGTTGTTTTGCACTATTAATGACTTTCTAGCATATGGGAATTTGTCTGGATACAACATAAAAGGATCCAAATCATGCCCTATATGCAAAGACATCACATATTTCATTTGAATAAAACATGACGGAATGATTGTATATCTCGGTCAACAAATGTTTGTTTTAAAAGTCCATCCTTTTCTAAGGTTGCATAAAATGTTCAATGAATCAAATGAGGAACAAAACACCCCTAAACCTATACCAAGGGAGGTTGTTTATGAAAGACTAAAAGACTTTGTCAATGAATACAATAAGAGATCACAATGTACCATTCCCACACAACATGACAAATCTTTATTCAAGAAGAGGTCAATATTCTAGGGTCTTCCTTATTGGAGTTCTTTGGCAGTTATACATTGTATTGATGTCATGCATGTTGCGAAAAATGTTTGTGATAACGTCATTGGTACTCTATTAAATATACTAGGTAAGACGAAAGATGGAATCAAATACATAATGGACCTACATAAAATTGGGTCAAGGAACTGGTCGATTGCTCTTCATGGTAACAGACAGTTCATTGAAGATCCTATAGATGAAGAACAATATTATGACAAGTATGATGACTCCAGTCCTTTCAAAGTTGGCTTGCCAACACCAAATATTAAAACTAACACAGACTTATATGTGCATAGAGATCACACTGAGGGAATGTTAATTGATAAGAGATCAAAATATTATAGGCATGCTTTTATTTTTTTAAATGTTAGATGTCCATTTCATAATATTATATTTCATTATCTGATTATTTTTATATAAAATTGTTTTAGATGGCGTATGACCATGAGCATAATGACCATGATGATGAGTCTTGTGAGGATGAGCAACATTCTACTGACACTAGTGTAAGGTGTCTATTGTTTTATCAACACACTATCTATTATTTTATCAACAATCTGTGCATTTTACAATGCCTATCTTCTTGTATCACATTTAATAAGTTATATCAGTTTATGACCAATATGTGGTCAATTTTAGGTTGAGGATGTACATCCTAAGTATCTTGTTTTGTTTGATGAGAAGTTTAAAAAATAAATAAAAGATAAGGGAGATCACCATGATGAACAAGTTGATTCAACAAAGGGGTAAGAAACCAAAGTTTATCATTGAGTTTGATAATGTAGGAAATCCTATTGGAAAGAAGTGGAGCTCTTTGGTTTCATATGTAGGGATTGTTACTCATAGACATTGTAGTATAGCAATAGATTCTTGGCATAAAGTTGATAAAAGCAAGAAAGACATCATATGTAAAGAACTATGTGTGAGATGTTATCATTTGCAATTATGTTTTTAAAACTATTTGTGATTCTTTTTTTAGAATCTTCCATTAAGCATATGAAATTTTGCACAACATATTTTACCTTGATGAAAATTGGCGTCACAAAAAGGTGATGCAACGCAGTGGAACAGTTTTGAGGAATTATAGAACAACTCTAAAAAGACAACACATATGGGAGGATGATAAGAGGAAGAAGTCAGCCACACAACAACGGATGTATCTGGACCTAGCGATGTGGGAGGTGTTTGTCGCTAAGAAAAACACCGATGAATTGAAGGTTTTACTCCTCACTCCCATTTGTAATGCATTCTTTTGAATTCATTATTTTACCTTGACATAGTAGGTTATGTTTTACATACCAATTATTATTGACGATTGTCACTAACCAGGCTGCAAGCATTGCTCAAAGAGAAAGGAGTGCAAAGAATATAAACAACCACACAATGGGTTAAGATGTCAATGCAAATCATTGCAAAAAGCTACTACAGGCGTCTTCTTCTGAGCAACCTACTCCTGGTACTATTGAGTCATCTATTACTACTATTGAACCTCTACTTCGTCATGATATATGGATAGGGGGAAGGCATTCCAAATATGGAGAAATAACCAACCCTACAACTGTTGAGATAGTTGTAAAAATGGTAAAAATCAAGTCTTAGAGAAATAAGTATTGATGATTGTTATGTTTTACTTAGCAATTACTATTGATGATGATTAGCGGGAGCCCCACGAGCAATGGAAACAAGGCAAGTTCATCCATGAGGGAACATCGGATGAATTGACAGTTTCTCTAGGTAACTTAGAGCGCCCTTGATGTGTTAGGGCTTCAGGCATTGGTGTGGGTATAAGAGAATTCTTTCGGCCATCACAGTGAAAATCTGTCTACAAAGGGGGATTCTTATAATAGGAGGTAGAAGAGTTAAATTGTAAAGGGAATTCAGGAAGCAATGAGGTAGTGGTTACCTTGTCATTTAGTGACTCCGACAATACTAGTTATGTCTCTCTACTCTTCATACAAGGTGGACCCCCCTAAGGCAGAGCTAGTTGGATGTAATCATGTGGACCCAACACCTAACATGTCTGTTGTAAGTATTTTTTTGACATAGCAATCTTTTCAAGATGATATGTTTAGGTATATATAACAATCTATGCAAATTTGTAGAATTTGAGGCCATGTCAACTAAAATTACAATAAATATTACTATTGTGGGTGAGGATTACCCACCGGTTACTGGTGACAAGATTTATACTGTTCCATTAACCATCGATGCGGTTCAGGTGTGCCTCACTCTTGTCAAAGAACCTTGGAATAAGTATCCTCTATAATATGCCAACCTAGATGTTGAGACTATAGGTGAAGTAGAAGGCAGCATGGTCATGAGTCCCAAAGCGGGAGTTATCTATACTGATCATGATGTATAGTAAATTTACACTATGTTTGTATCTATATATACATGAAAATTGATATGCCATTATATATATGCAGGACGTAGGGCTTAAGAAACCCCTTATAGCTCGTCCTCCCCACCTCCACCTCCTCTTAGAATACCTAGTTGGCTTGCAAAGGACCTATTTGATTTGATAGGTCCTCAATGCAGGTGCATTGCTCTATTAATAGGCAGACAAGAATAACATTCACCTATGGTGGTTTCTATTAAGGAGGATGTTGTAAGTCAACATTATGATAGTTACAAGATGTATTGGAGTTGCTTCATTATGCTTGGTTGAGTACATA
>OY856410.1:482185705-482368205 GCA_963693085.1 Alisma plantago-aquatica
TTCACATCTTGTCACCTCTCACTAGGCAACAACTTATTCACATGGTTTATAAGACCATTCACATCTTGTCACCTCTCACTAGGCAACAACTTATTCACATGGTTCATAAAATCAGTACACATTGTTACTTTGATTAAGCAACAAAAACATTAACACACAAAAATCCAATCAACATTTATTATATAAATGTCACAGCCCAAACTTGGCTATATTCATCATCTCATCATACCTGCATGGTTATTAGGCATGATAACAGTCATACAAGATATTCATCACATCATGTGATACAATAGTAACACCATCATTCCTTAACCAGGAATTAGGGTTCACTATCAAATAGGGCTTATCATTCCCTTTTCCCCAAATTAGGGTTAGGGTTCCCCATTTCTCATTAATTCAGACCCTCTTGAGTTAACCAACTTTATCTTTTATTAAGGTATTTCCCCTCTTAATACATTCCATCACAGAATACTCACCCTTAGCATATAATGCATAGGCCACACATTAGAATTGTCCAGCTATCTCAAATGATATGGACTTATCTTAGTTTAAGGCATAACTTTATTATAAAGTTTCCTATAAACAATCGTAATGATACGCCCTCAACTAGGGTTTCACAAGGATACACCCTCAACCAGGGTTCACAATGATACACCCTCCACTAGGGTTTCACAAGGTTACACCCTCAACCAGGGTTCACAATGATACACCCTCCACTAGGGTTTCACAAGGATACACCCTCAACCAGGGTTTATAAGGATACATACTCAACTAGGGTTTCACAAGGATACACCCTCAACTAGGGTTCATAAGGATACACCCTCAACTAGGGTTTCACAAGGATACACCGTCAACCAGGGTTCATAAGGATACACCCTCAACTAGGGTTTACTAATCATGTATTGCATTCATGCATTTGTTATTCATTATTTATTAGTACCATTAAGGGTATCTCTCACCTAATTACATTAGGTTTCCAAAAAGGTTTGATCGATTGGACCTTCAATAACATGAGGTATCCAATTGAATTAGGGTTTCCAATGTTGATTCCTTCAATCATTGAATTCATGGAACCAATCATCAATTGGACCTATATTCATACTTCAATTGAGTTTGATAAGTCAACCTTCAACTAATTTGACCCTAAATTGACCCTCAATGGATCATCAATTAGGGTTTGAATCAACTAATTTAGGGTTTGGAATCGATGATGCATCAACACTAATCAATGTAGGATTAGTTACTTTGAAACCATTGAACCATCATTCAAATTGGGTATGACCTGACCCCAAACGGTCTTGAGGTAGTTTAGATGACCTCCAAACGGTCTTGAGACCGTTTGTCCATCATATCACTCAAATCTAAGCAATACAATTGGGGTTTGGTTCATTGGATTGATCACCAAATCAACATTGCATTGTATATCAGCTTAGTACCTTTAAACCTTCAAACACCTAACCATACTCAACCCTAGACCTCCAAACGGTCTTGGGTGACCACCAAACGGTCTTGAGACCATTTGGATGAGCTCCAAATGGTCTTGAGACCGTTTGGTTCATCCAACCTTTGGACTTTAGTGAAAAATCATCATGGGTTGGTCTATCGAGTTGATCAACAAATCAGCATTGAGTTGCAGTATGATTTGGTACCTTTGGACCTTCAATTGATCAACAATACTTGACCCCAGACCTCCAAACCGTCTTGGGGTGATCCCCAAACGGTCTTGAACCCGTTTGGATGATCCCCACACGGTCTTGAACCCGTTTGGGCTAATCAACCCAAAATCTCAACTTAACTCATTGGCATTTCAGCATTGTTTTCAATTAGGGTTTGCCTAATCGAATCGCCTTCAACTCACGATTCATTGGGATTTAACCCCTAAAATTTGGAGATTAATAAACCAACATAATTATGAACAGGAATCCCAAAAGGTCAACGCTTGGTCAACTCACTCAAACGGTCTTGAACCCGTTTTCCCAAGCAGGTCAAGTTAATCAGGTTGAAAATCAGCACTTAATCCAATTAGATTTTCCTAATTGATTAGCCATCAACCTATGATTCCTTTGGAGTTAACCCCTCAAATTTGGAGGGTCATTAACCAACATCATTATGAACAGGAATCCCAAACGGTCAACGCTTGGTCAACCATCTCAAACGGTCTTGAACCCGTTTGCCCAAGCAGGTCAAGTTATTCAGGTTGAAAATCAGCACTTAATTCAATTCGATTTGTCTAATTGATTGGCCTTCAACCTATGATTCCTTTGGAGTTAACCCCTCAAATTTGGAGGGTAATTATCCTACATAATTAGGAACGCGATTCCCAAACGTTCAATGCTTGGTCAACTCCTTCAAACGGGTTTGAACCCGTTTGCCACCAAACGGTTTGTAACCCGTTTGGTCACCAAATGGTTTTGGTGAAACCGTTTGGCCCCAACTTTTGAGATCGTTTGCTCCCAAGATATTTGGTGAGGTGCTTTCTTATGATGATGTCATCATCATCTTCCTTCGTGCACCCAAGAACAGAAACCGTTCTTGATGGAATTTGCAGCAAAGAAACAAAAGTGTATAAAATTGAAGAAATCAATCAACAAAGCATAGAAGATTGATGCAATAGCAATGTTTGAGGGTTTAAGTTATAAAACCCGCCTCCAATTGAGCTCCAAATCTCCACGGTCACGCCATTAATGGTGTATGAAGCTCTAGAAACTCCCCCTAGGCTCGTCCTCAAGCTTTTGATTGCAAAAGTTGGCTGGGGTTGAAGAGGAGATCGAAATAAGAAGGAATCCATAATTTATTTTCGATTTCCACCATGAAATCAAGGAGAACGAAGGTCAAGGGCTTACCCACAGGTTGGAGACGTGCTCCCTGCTCCTCCCTAGCTCCTTGGTCGGTTTTGCAAGCAAGGGGAAGAAGAAAATCCGAAAAAGGCCTTGGTTTGGGCTTGGAAATGGCACTTTTATAAAGAAATTGATGAGAGAGAATATGCCTTATAAAAATCCAATTAATCCAAAAATTATGGCCGCCTCTTCCCCCTCAACTCCATGGATACGCGGCATATCCCTTTGCCTTTAATTCTCCTTCATTATCCTCAATTTAAAGAAAAGCAAATTAAGCACCTTAATGCTTATTATATTAATATCCCATATGTGAGTGGAAATTACTTTTCTTTATAATAAGGTGAGTGGAATTTCACCTACTTAAGATATTTTCGTTCCTTATCTTGGCAAAGGAACGTCCATACTTATTCAAAATAAACCCAAAACATTTTGGTTGAAATCCCTTCAATTATTTTTATTCATTTTTGCCCTAAATTGAATTAGGGTTTCAATTAGTATTAAATCTTGATTATTTTAATATCAAGATTCTCTCTCCTACATCTTAATTCAAATGAGAAGTAACTCTCATTTTCTTTGCTCTACATGATGTCAAGAAACATTAGGGACTTTATTGAAGTGGTAATTTGCATATTGAATCCTAGATTTTGGGTAAATTGCACTTTTCACCAAAACTAGGTTTTAATGCACAACATTGCTTTACAAGCTTAATCTTGGTGCCCAAGCTTGTGGAAACCATACCACTACATCACATTCATTATTATGATGTCTTAACATAAGAGGAACATCTTAGCATGCAACATCTGCAAGTTAACCCCTCGACTTGGGTAATTTGCACTTTAGTCCAAAATAAGCAAACATTGCTTCAACATTGCTCAAACAGGACCAAAATTGAAACATAAGTTTCTTATGAGGCCTAATTACTTTTCCCAAGATAAGATTAAGAATCTACTCAAGCTTATTATACAAAACATCTAGGGTTAATTCATAACCCAGGTCAGGGATGTTACATGATCCTTTTCTAGACACCTCTATTTTTCGAAAATTCCTCTAATAACTCCCTTGGGTTCTACAGAGTTTGTAAAATTTAATAATTATTAAAGATTAAATGAGGAACCTATGCTATGATACCAAATGTAATGACCCCGCCTCCCAGTAACCCCCAATTAAGGGAGACCAAGAGGTCAGAGCCATTATCCCACTTTCTGGATCAAAGGTTCGAAAAATAATCAATAATAATTAACAAATTCTATCAAACTAAACTGAAAGGCTGTAATAAAATTAAAATTTCATACCTTTTTCAAAAACTTAGATATCTACTTCTATCCACATGGAGTCTATTCTAACTAATCCCCCTTTGAACTTTAATTCATATTTAAGTCCACATATGCCACTTTACTATTTGTCCTTTTCACTTGTACCTAAAACGCCGACAAACAAAATGTTGGTCATCATAAAATTGGTATGTGGGGGAAACAATAATCGTGCAACTATGATAACAATGTAATCAACCAATTATCATTTAACAACCAAGATTATGTCTTAAGAAATACTACTCAATCCTTACCTATCCCCTATCTCTGTGTTGTCCCTGTAGTGGACTTGGATGCTACCTTACTCATGGTAGATCCCCATTAAACCCCACATGATCCTACCTAGAGGTAGATCAATATCTAGGTTTGAGTCGCACGAAACTACCCATAGGTAGCCCAATCGCTAACTCATGGTGTGCTAAAGAGTCACATGGCACTACCCATAGGTAGCCCAATCCTTGACTCAAGGTGACTTGATGGACCTACCCCATTGGTAGCCATGTACTAAGTCATCCAATGACCTGATGGACCTACCCCATAGGTAGCCATGTACTAGGTCAAACTATTAAGCCATAGAGGGGACTAGGATATGAGCTAGTAGGCACATATGTTAATTGATAGTCATTTTCACATTATAGTTTGCATGAATTAAATTCATCCAATAGTTTAATTCAAGTCATTGAGGAAAACTTCAGAAAATCTTGAAAAACTAATTCCATATATTCATAAGTGTAACCACATACCTGATCTAATGATTTGAGATAGAAATATTCCATGCGAGTAAGACATCCAAGCAAGGAAGCACACATAACAAGGTCCTGAAATAAACATACAATTTCCTATTATCGATCACGCCATCAAGATCTATTAAAACTCGCTCCCTTCCTAGGGTTTCTAGTCCACTTTTAGGGTTTCCATTGCAATTAGGGTTTCCCCTTTAACTTTTATTATTTTAAACCCTAATTTTATACAATTACTCAAAAACCCTATTTATCTCATCTATCCTTTACGAAAGATATTAAGGTTACCTTTTAACAACATCTAACATTAATTTTCGAAACAACACAATTAATCATCAATTAAGTCCATTAAGCCTCTTTTACATTAAAGCTACCATTTTTATCCTTTTAATCAATGACAAGATCATTATGCTCATTTATCATCAATTCAAAGTTCATTATGGTCTAATGCACATATAAACTCGAAATGCTATGAATTCTACCTTTATTCATTAGAAAACCCTAATTATTACATTAAGGGTATTTATCCACAATTAGGGACTTTTATACTCGACCTTTTATTCTCTCACAAATAGCTTAGAATTATCATGTCTCAACTTTAATCATGATTTTGAACAATTAAAGCTATCAAGAGTCACATTTACTAATATTAGGGTTTCAAGGCCCATTATAGCATATTTATGCACAGGAAACTCTAAATTAACCAATTACGTGCAAAGTTCATCCTTTTTATGTTTAATGTACCTTTTTACAATTAATAGGTTAATATAAACTTTAATCATCCATTAAACCCTACTAAATACATTAATCATCTCAAAATAGTGTTTCTAAATCTTTAATTCATTAAAGTTGATAAATTCCACTACTTTTCAAATTGTAAGAGGAATTAGCCTTCAAACATATTTTTATTGAATTCCACTCGTTGTTTTGAGAAAAATTCATATATTACGTGTATCCATCCGAGCTACAGTTAATTAGATATGAATTATGCAAAATTGGCTTACTTTGGGCCAATCAGAGCACGCAAAGTGTCCTGGGTTTGAAAACATTTCGAACTTACGAAGAAACCCTCGATTAAGTGATTGGTTTCTTTAGTATGCGGAAGGCAGAAGCATCAAATGGATATTCGAGCTTCTTCAACCTCGAGATACCCTAGTTGGGCCGCGATCCGCATCAGGTTGTTGGCGTTCCTTCTCTCTCTTCTAGGGCCCGATGGCTGCCGCCGACCCCTACCTTAGCTCAGCCACCCTCTGTCACCCTTGGGGTGCCGCCCAGCTCGCGGCCTAGCTGGATAGATGGAGCGCACAAAGCCTACGACCTGTGGACGTCTTGCAGCCATCTAGCGGATGTGGTGCACGTTCCAGATCACGGAAAGATGGTCTCTTCTTCTGGTGTTGTCGTGGGAGCGCCCTACTTCCATCAAGACCTTGACACCGCTCCTTGGTGTCCTCAGGATAGATCTATACCCTCGACTAGGGTTTGCATGGAAAGAAGATGAAGAAATAAAGAAAGGGGTGTGTGGGATCCTTTTCAAACCTGACCCTGGGCTCTACCCCTTATATAGGGGAGGGTATCCAGACCCCAAGATGTTCATACAGAGGGAAACAAGTCCCTTTACTAATAGGAAACCACATTCCTTCATCATGAAGAAATCTTCTCTCTCTTCTTTATTCTTTTTTATATCCTTTATTATTTGCATATTTAGGAATTCGAAAATCCTCTCCCTTATTCTCTTTAGACTTACCTTTTAATTCATTGGCCATGAAATAATATACCTCCTTAAGTAGAAAATACTTCCTTTTTAACAATACCACATAATCCATTAATTATGTATTCACATTATCCTCTTATTTCCTATTATAGGTATTTTCTCTTTCGTTTTCTTCATTGGGACTCCTTGGATCCCAAGAAACTCGATTATTTCGAAATCCTTTTTATTGGATACTCATTATCCTTCAAGATGCATTTATATCCATTATTTCTCATTATCTTGTTCATTTCTTATTAAAATATCTCTTTTTGAGGATTTCTCTTTATTTCTCTTTTATTTTCCTCATTGGTATTCCTTTTAACATTAGGAATCTTTTGGATACAAAAATCCACCAAGGATAATTCAATTATACCTCTTTTCTCTTATTTTACTATTTTATCATTGTTTTCAATTTCTTACTTAATAAAGAAAAACTCAATTGGTCTTTTCTTTTCTTATTGCTTTCTTTTTGCAACTTTGGACTCCTTGGAACCCAAGGAACCCAAGAGGCACGAAATCCACCTTTGGGTTATATACTTTTGCCTTCTAGAGTTTTCTACATCTTTCTTTTCTCCATTTCATATTAACAATGGAATTCATTTTGTCTTTTCCTTGTTATTGGGCCCAATAGACAATAAAGCCCACAAAACAATCATCAAGGCTATTGTAAACGAAATCCATTTATTCAAAACAAATTATATCTTTATTTGTTCAAATATCTTTAATATGAGAAATCACATTTCTCACCAAATGAACACAAAAGTTGGGGTTGTAACAATTCTAGCTTAGGACATATGATAACCCATATTTCTCATAATTCTCATATCTTGGAGTTTAGGTTCTCTAAGCTTATCCCTCTGGGTCTCACTCTCTTTGGAGTTCACCCTATAATTGGTCCCAACACTAGAGGTCCTCCTTTGTAAAAGAGTTTGAGGCTCATGCTGACTCATAACCTTGTCTTAACTTATCTTATCTTAAAATAGAATATATATTAACATCATCAAAACTGAACCCTAATCCTTAAAGACAACATTGATCATCATAAACCATCTTATATAATCTATGTAATACTTACATCATATCTTCAAAACATATATCTATTCCATCTATCATATATTCTAACAAGGCTTTAGACATCTAATCTAGAACTATTCTCTGTTCTAAACTGATGTCACTCACTTTCACTTAGGTTTCATGACCACCTCCTACTCGTATGTGTGTGGGGACACATTTTTTTAATACTTACATATATATATAAATATTATATAGTTTTTCACCGATAAAACAAGTGTCAGATAAAACTATGAAGGTTCGATCCAATTGGAATCAAAAACCAAATCTAGAAAATGATTGTCCCATACATAGTAGAGAGTACAATGCCATGTAAACTAAACAACGACTCTTCTGCGATGTTAGCCTGTGGGACTTCCACGGAACGAGGGACGCTTATGGAGGATGATCGTCGGGACGGCGGAGCCGACAACAATCCCAAACGCTCCATGCATGTGCCGCTCGGCAACACAGGCATAAGCCTGAATTTTTCAACAACAAGACAGACGCCGCCCACAACGAGTTCCCGAGCAAGCGTCATGGACGTCGACTCCGGCGCCACCATGCCTGCGCAGCAGACACAATTCCCTGAATTACCTACTAGGAACTCAAATATTCCACAATCTGTGGAAGCGTCCAAACGATCATACAAGGACTCTGTCGGGAGGAACATGACCGAGGACCAAGGCTACTTGCGCATCGACCCTGAAGACAACAACACGGCCTTAAGCCCTGAAGACATAATATGCACCTCCGAGAACGGTATGCCATCGTTCGGGCTGAAGTCAGAAGCCAGAGCCAACCTCCTCAAACCGTGGCAGTTCACGGTGATTGTCAAGTTATTGTCCAAAGAGATCGGCTTCCTCACCCTCCAAGATCGTCTGAAACTCATGTGGAAACCTAAAGGCTGCTTTAATCTCATCGACCTTGCAAACGATTACTTCGCCGTCCAGCTGCAGCGAGAGGACAACTACGTCCATGCCCTTGCCGGAGGCCCGTGGCCGCTCTTCGGTTCATACCTCTCCGTCCAGAGATGGTTACCGGAATTCAGGCCCGACTCTGCTGCTGCCCCGCGCCTGGTGGCCTGGATTCGAATCCCTAATCTTCCAATCCATCTTTACAAGGAAATTCTGCTCGCGAGGATAGGAGACACTATCGGGAAGACAATCAAAGTCGATCTTAATACCCTAACGCAAAGACGGGGCCGATTTGCGAGAATTGCTGTGGAGCTGGACACTTCTAAACCGTTGACGCCACAAATCATGATCGAAGGGGAACATTATCGCGTTGAATACGAAAATATCCCTTTCATCTGTATGCACTGCGGCCGTGCGGGACATCTTGAGAAGGACTGCATCAATCGTATCATGGCGGGAAACGATCTTAGGAGGCTGTCCTCGGAGGGTGACCCGGTGTCGGTGCCATCTCCGCTAGCTGAAGGCTTCACGGACAGCATCTACGCCAAACCAATTCAACGTAAACCCCGACCACCACCCCGAGGCGCCAGTAACATCCCACCATCTACCTCGAGAAACCCTTTCCAGATCCTTGAATCGCAGGAAGGGGATGAAGCTCCTATTGAAATCGTTGATGCTGACAACATTGCCGAACGGGTGACAAACGGAGTAGATTGGCGCGCACGCAAGAGGAATGCAAGACAGAATAAAGAACGCCCCAGCGCAAGCAACCGCAATGATGGACAACAATCAGACCCCAGGCCGAACAACCCGAGAACTGCTGCAAGTCGAACCACAGTTTTACAGAATCTTGATAACCACACAGCGGTGAATCCAACGGGCGACACGGTCCTCGCAGGCAGAACGCAAGAATCACATCCTTTCGTCACCACACCCTTCTCCTTGGGTGATACATCATCCAGAGACAACCCAATTCACCCCTACCGGAGCCCTCGCCGGAACTCGGTGGGCATCCATCTCAGAAACAGGAAGGTGGTTCATCCTGGGGGTCCCTCAATCCCATCTAATCGGAAGAGAACCAAGACGTCCCTCCTGCCGGATCTTGAGGAAGAAGCAAGGTCGATGGGTACCTCTACCATAGACGTCCCTGATCAATGAAAGTCATCTCTTGGAATGTACAGGGTGCCTGTGACAAAGACACCCAGCTCGCTGTCAAGGATCTTACTCTGAAGTATAACACCTCGGTCTTTTGTATGATGGAGACCAGATGCAGCGGCGAAAGGGCATCAGGGATCATCCGGAAGCTTGGATATGCGCACTCCCACAGAGTGGAGGCCGTGGGCTTCTCTGGGGGGATTTGGGTGCTATGGAAACACAATATCAACATGGAAATCCTTTACTCCCATAAACAGTTTGTCCACTGTAACATCGAGGGTAACCTCTTTACTTTTGTCTATGCAAGCACAACCAGAGGTGGGCGCAAGCTTCTTTGGAACCAATTGATCACCCTCTCCGACACCACCGCCCCTTGGGTGGTGATGGGTGACTTTAACGTCGTAATGCACCCGTCGGAGAAGTTTGGGAGTAATTCTTTCGACTCTGCTAACAGCAATGACTTCATCGAGGCCATGGACTCCTGTTCACTGTTCGATTTGAGCACCTCTGGAGCCAGAACCACCTTTCGGAGAGGGCTTCTCCATGAAAAGCTCGACAGAGCCCTGGCGAACAGGCTTTGGATTGATTCGTCTGCCACAACGGAGGTTTGTGTTCTAGAGAAAAACCACTTCGATCATGCCCCTATCATGGTATCCTATACCGACCGTATGACCGGCGGCAATATCATCCAACCTCGCACTTATGCCCGATGGTACTCAATATCCAGCTTCAATGATTTCTTCAAGGAAGCTTGGCCACCGGATCAGGACCTCATGACTGCAGCCGCAACTTTCCTATCCAAAGCCAAGAATTGGGACTCAACGATGAGGAAGAAGGACAGGCAGGAGAAGGACATACTATCCAATAAAATTCAATGGAACCAGATGAACCTCGCCCTCCGATTCGATCAGGACATAGCCCGGGAAACCATAACTCTTCAAGGGCATCTAGACGCGATTCTTCGGAGGGACGAAGCCGCGAGTCAGCAGCAAGCGCGATGCACCTGGATCCGACTGGGTGATAACAATACCAGATTCTTTCACTCGCTCACCAAAGCCAGAAGGCAGCGGAACCGAGTTTCATGCCTCAAGGACGACAATGGTACCTGGATCCACGATCCACTGGAGCTCAAATCGCTTATACTTTCTTTCTTCTCCAACGTTTACAAGGAATCCAACAGTGCGCTGCGGAGTAATGTCAGCTCCTCCTTCCCGGGCTTGTTCTCGCCACTCTCCCGCACCCAGCGCGATCAGCTCGCTGCTATTCCATCCCAGCAGGAAATCCACCAGGCCCTTTTCTCCATGTCCCCTATCAAAGCTCCGGGACCGGACGGAGTAGATGCAGACTTCTACCAGAAAAATTGGGCGCCGATCAAATCCCAACTATGCGGCTTTGTTCAACGACCCTTCAACGGTGAGGCTCTCCCACCTGGTTGGTCGGACTCCATCATCATTCTTATACCTAAGCTTACTACCCCGGAGAGGTGTTCTCATTTTCGACCCATCTCTCTGAATAATGTATGCTCCAAAATCCTCTCAAAGGTGATAGCAAGCAGAATCAAGCCCTTTCTCTGCGACTGGATCTCGCCACACCAATCAGCCTTCATCCCTGGAAGAAGGATAGGCGATAATACTGCTCTGGTTCAAGAGGTCATTCACTCCATGGAATCCAAGACCAGCAAGAAACGATCTATGGCGCTGAAGCTTGACCTTGTCAAGGCTTTTGATAAGCTAAGCTGGCAGTTCATTCATGACACACTCACTAAAACATCCATGCCGGACATCATAATCACCATTATTATGCAGATTATTACTTCTGGGAAATCGTCTGTGCTCTGGAATGGCGATATAGCAGGCTCCTTTCAACCTTCATGTGGAGTGAAGCAAGGAGACCCCTTGTCGCCTTACATCTTCGTCCTCTGCCTCGAGCGACTAAGTCAATTAATTGCTCGGGAGGTTGCCAACCATACCTGGAAGCCGATCATTCTATCCAAAGCTAAGATTCCAATCACACACGCCAGCTTCGCAGATGATATCATAATCTTTGGAGAAGCCTCTATAGCCCAAGCTAAAACTATAAAGGCTTGTCTTAAAAAGTTTAGCGATGCATCCGGCCTCTTCCTATCACATGAAAAATCATCAGTGTTCTTCTCGCATAACACTCCCAGGAACTTAAGAAACAGACTCAGCAGGAGACTAGGCATTCAAGAAACAAGTAACTTGGGGCGTCACCTTGGAGTCCCCATCATTCACAATAGGAAGAGTAAGGAACTGTTCTTGTCCCTCACCGAGAAAGTTCATACCCAGATAAACCAATGGCAGAACAAACTCCTCTCACTTGCAGGAAGAACCACTTTGGCTCGTTCAGTGCTTCAATCACAAGCTTGCTATGTCATGCAATCCATCCAACTGCCTTCTTCTACCTGCGACAGGATTGATCAACTGATCAGGAATTTCCTATGGAATGGTACTTCAAGCAAACGGCTCAATCTGGTGGCATGGCAGCAGGTCACCATGCCTAAGGCGCGTGGCGGACTCGCTCTCAAGCGCTCCAAGGACTTCAATGTCTCCCTTTTACTGAAGATGGCATGGGCCTTCCTCCAACGACAATCCATTCCCTGGGTCGAGCTCATGGTGGGGAAATACCTGGGCCGGGGACAACCCAGCCGCAATGGCTCGCACCTATGGCGCAGCATTCGGTGCTTAACGCCCTTTCTGCTGGCAAACTCTAGACGTATCACCATCTCTGGCTTCGATACATCAGTATGGGAAGACGAATGGCTAGGTGACGGATTCAAGCCGATGCTCAAACCGGGACGTGTAATCCCTGAGGACCTGCTCGACCTCAAGGTTTCCAGTCTGGTTAGGGAGGATGGTAGCTGGGACTGTGATTTTATCAACTACTGGTTCGATGAGGACAGCAGCCAAGTCATGCTTAGTACACCAACTCCAAACAGCTCCTTCGGCCCTGACAGAAGAATATGGAAGCTCACCCCCCATGGTATTTTCTCATCAAGCTCTGCTTATACAGCTATCACTCAGCAGCAGGAAACGGACCAACAGCTATTCAAAATCATCTGGGCCTTGAAGATACCCCACCGCATTAAGATTCACCTATGGCTTATGCTGCACAATCGCCTTCTAACAAATTCACTGAGATCCCATAAACATCTTACCGATAACTCTATCTGTTCCAGTTGCAACAATGCTGAGGAGACATGCCTCCACGCCATTAGAGACTGTGCAGACGCAAAACATACTTGGTCCTTGATCCTGCCACGTTCATCCTCAAGCTTCTTTCACTCTCAGGACATCCATGATTGGCTATCATATAACCTCCTAGACCTTCGCACGAATGAGCATTGGGAAACCAAGTTTGCTGTAACCTGCTGGAAGATATGGAAGAATCGAAATCAACTAATCTTCGAGAACAGGAAGACCCCTCCACGGATCCTGGCTATCCAATGTATTGCGGACTACTCAACCATTATCCAAGCTTTCACGGCTCCTCCCATACCAGCAATGGTTTCTCCTGAAGGCTGCCACCCAGCTCATCACCCCCGGATCTCGCCCTCCACAACCATCATCCATGTGGATGTCGCCCTTTCCAGCAACATGAAGCTTTCCAGCTCCTGTGCCATTGCCAGAGACCGCCATGTTCAATGGATGCAAGGCAATGCCATTATAGCACCTGGTACTGACGCCATGGAAGGGGAACTGAAATCCATCCTGTTAGGCTCCGAACTAGCTAATGATAATGGTTTCTCAGATTGTCTACTCATCTCCGACTCATGGAATGTTGTTCTTTGGACCACCTCTACCAAGAAGCCACCAGATAAGTACCTTCTGCTCACTCGCAAGATCATTGAAGCTACACGAGTCTCTCCTATCAAGCAGATTGTCTACCAGGAACGAAGTCAGAACAAGCTCGCGGACACTTTAGCTAAAATATGTCTGAAGCAACCAACCTTAGCTACGGTATGGAATGAATGTCCTACCCAAGCAAGTCAGATCTACCTAGAAGACATCAAGGCGTTCCCGTCCTTCTTCCAAGAAACTTGATGATGTAACTAGCGAGCCTAGTTCCCAAAAAAAAAAAAAATGCCATGTAAACTAGTGAAAAGGGTGAGAACAAAGTGTAGACTAGTGTAGCTACCCAAGACAACGAGCGCTATATGTCTAGGATCACTCTTCCCTTGATGCACGTCATTTCCAAATAATGCATTATCCCATACCATTGCACTATAAGGAATGAATGATGCCTAAGGACCGTCTATACAACAAGCACTAGTCTAGACCAAGTTCTCGGACATATAGGTTCTAACATAGAGGCTAGGTCAGATCTAGTATCTAAAAAGACAACTAATTTAACCCTAAAGATATTCAAGTTCAAGGTTTTCTTTAGTTTGAGTTGCATAATGAGCAATGGTCGAGCTTTGCTATTGTTCATGCTCTGATACCACTGATGACGTACCTGGATTTAAAAAAGAGATGGTAGAAGAAGGAGAAGTGAACTAGGAAATACAGAAATGACTCTCCCAAGGCCTTAATCGGCCATTGCCATGGCTGCTAGCTGACGCTGCGCTGACGGGCAGTTGGCGCTAGGGCACCACTTCTACGGCTGGTTGGGGCCTGGTTGGGGCCAATTTGGACGAGGAAGGAGAAAGGGTGGTGGAGGAAGTAGAGCGGTAGGGCAGGCGCTGCTGAACGAAGCCGAGGGACCAAAGATCGCCCCCCCACAAAACACCCCATGGTCACCTTGGTCGCGGTCTGCTTTAGGTCTATCGGCACCTCTCTGTCGATTTTCCTGTTCCATCGGGGTAGAGAAGGAGATAAGGGAGGTGGGCGCGGCCATTCCGGAGCTGAAGGGGCCGAGAATCGCCCCTGCACATGCCCGCCCTTGCTCCTGTTGCTCGGGGTCGATTGACCTGCTCAGCGCCGCTTTAAGCGGTTGCTGTTCTATCGGGTGAAGATGACCGAGAAAAAGAAAAGAAAGGGAAAAGGGTTTATAAGCCAATAATGGGTAAATTGCAGCCAAGGTCCAAAGAACTAGAAAAAGGGATAACTTTTGCCTCAAGTGTCCGATTGAGACGATTTCTCTTGCAAATTTTCAAGTGTAAAATCTTCTACACCCTCAGTGCAAGAATTCATGCTAATCAATTAGTAACACTTGACCAAAGCACTAATCGCATCTGTGTACTTAACTTAACTTAATTAACTTAATTAAGCACTAATTATATCCTATATATTTAATTCAACTTAATCAACTTGATGATGCACTTAACTTAATTAACCTAACGATCATCATTGCCATTACCATTAATTACCTCAGATGATTAAATCTTGACTATTGATTCACATGTTGTCTTATCTTGATTATTCATGATGTTTAACAAAAACTTAGCACTAATTGAGGTGTTTCACGTAATTCGAGGTATTTAATGACTAACCCTGATATGGGTCGTAACAAATCTGATCCCAGATACGAAACCCATAGCCCAGACTCCGTATAGGATGGCGCCTGCCGAGATGGCAGAACTCAAGAAACATCTTCAAGAGTTACTTGAGAAGGGTTTTATCCGACCGAGCACTTCACCTTGGGGTGCTCCAGTCTTGTTTGTTAAAAAGAAAGATGGGTCAATGCGGTTGTGCATTGACTATAGACAACTCAATAAAGTAACAATAAAGAACAAGTACCCTCTGCCGAGGATTGATGATCTCTTTGACCAGTTGCGTGGTGCAACAGTCTTTTCAAAGATAGACTTGAGGTCTGGATGTCATCAACTTTGTATTAAGATAAGTGACATATCCAAGTCTTCCTTTAGGACAAGGTATGGTCACTATGAGTTCACGGTTATGTCGTTTGGACTAACCAATGCACCAGCTGCATTTATGGAACTCATGAATAGAGTTTTCCGACCTTTCCTTGATCAGTGTGTTGTCGTCTTCATAGATGACATTCTGATCTATAGTAAGGATGCTCAGCAGCATGAGCAGCATCTTCGCCAAGCTTTGACCTTGCTAAGAGAACACAAGATGTATGCTAAGTTTAGCAAGTGTGAGTTCTGGCTGCCAGAGGTATCTTTTCTAGGACATGTGATATCTGCCTCGGGAATTCATGTTGACCCTACAAAGGTAGAATCTGTTCTATAGTGGGAACAACCGAAGACACCGAAGGAGATTCGAAGTTTCTTCGGGTTAGCTGGCTATTATCGAAGGTTCATTAAGAACTTTAGTTCTATAGCCTTACCCTTGACCAAGTTAACCCAGAAAGATATTCCTTTTTCTTGGAGTGATAAGTGTTAACAGTCTTTCCAGTTGTTGAAGGAGAGGTTGACAAGTGAACATGTGCTTGTGCTACCTGAACAAGGAAAAGGATATGTAGTTTTCTGTGATGCCTCCAAGAATGGACTTGGATGTGTGTTGATGCAGGATAAACAAGTGATTTCTTTTGCTTCTCGACAGCTTAAGAAACATGAGGAGAATTATCCGACACACGATCTGGAGTTAGCTGTTGTGGTTCATGCCTTGAAGATCTGGAGGCATTATCTCTACGGAGAGACATTCCAGATTTTCACAGACCACAAGAACCTTAAGTATATCTTCTCTCAGCATGAGCTTAACATGAGGCAACGTCGCTGGATGGAGTTAATCAAGGACTATGATTGTACAATTGATTACCATCCGGGCAAGGCCAATGTTGTTGCAGATGCCTTGAGTAGGAAATCAGCAACATCAACCATGGATAGAGCACAACTAAACTCTTTAGTGTGCTCTAAGAGAGATATGTTTATCTCTTTAAGGCAAGACAATGTACAGTTGAAGGTGTCATTGTTAGCCGTGTTGTTGGCTGAGATGCATATTAAACCTACCCTAAGAGAGCAGATTAAGGAAGCACAGCAAGATGATGCTGCAGTTCAGCAGATCAGATCAGAGTATGGAAATGAGAAGCAAGATGGTTTCCATGACTCAGATGATCATGTAGCTTGTTATCATGAGAGGATGATAGTGCCAGATGTGGATAACTTAAGGAAGTTAGTCCTGGAAGAAGCTCATTCTTCGATGTATGCTATGCATCCAGGGAGCACCAAGATGTATCGTAATTTAAAGGAACTGTATTGGTGGCCTGGAATGAAGAAGGATGTTGCAGAGTTTGTTCTGAGGTGTCCTGTGTGTCAGCAAGTTAAAGCTGAACACTAGAAGCCTGCAGGAACAATGCAACCTTTACCCATACCACAGTGGAAGTGGGACCATGTGACCATGGACTTCGTTGTTGGCCTACCCAGGACAAACAAAGGACATGATTCCATTTGGGTAGTTGTAGATAGGTTGACAAAGACAGTGCATTTCTTACTTGTCAAAACAACCTATTCTGCTGAAAGGTTATCACAGTTGTATGTATAAGAGATAGTGTGTTTGCACGGAGTTCCTATCACAATAGTTTCTGACAGAGGTCCTCAGTTTACAAGTCGTTTTTGGGAACAGTTACACAGAGCCTTAGGCTCCAAACTAAGGTTTAGTACGACCTTTCATCCGCAGACTAATGGACAGTCGGAAAGAACTATACAAACCTTAGAAGACCTGTTGAGAGCATGTGTTCTCTAGTTTACCGGAAGTTGGGATCTACACCTAAGCTTGATAGAGTTTGCCTATAACAATAGCTATCAACATAGTATTGATATGGCACCTTATGAAGCCTTGTATGGTAGACGTTGTAGATCACCTTTGTGTTGGTTTGAGACTGGTGAGCATCAGTTGTTAGGTCCTGATCTTGTGCAGCAGACCACAGAGAAGATTAAAGTAATACAACAACAGATTAAGACTGCACAGGATAGGCAGAAATCTTATGCTGACAAACGTCATAGACCCTTAGAATTCCAGGTTGGAGACAGAGTGTATCTCAAGGTCTCGCCTTGGAAAGGAGTCCTTTGTTTCGGAAGGAAAGGGAAGTTAGCTCCTAGATTTATGGGGCCTTATCCAATCATTGAACATATTGGACAAGTAGCCTATAAACTAGAGCTGCCACCAGAGTTACAGAGGTTACATCCTGTGTTTCACATTTCTATGCTAAAGAAATGTCACCCCGATACTGAGTCAATTCTACAACCTATGGAGGTAGAATTGAATGATGATATATCTTATGAGGAAGGACCGATGTCAATCCTTGATAACAGAATTAAAAAGTTAAAGAAGAAAGATATAAGCCTTGTGAAAGTCCTCTGGAACCACCGTGGTGTTGAAGAAGCCACTTGGGAACTAGAGGATGAGATGAGAAGGAAGTATCCTGCCCTTTTCTCTTAATATGTTTTATCAATTTCGAGGACGAAATCCTTGTAAGGGGTGGATAATTTGTAACATCCCTGACCTGGGTTATGAGTTAACCCTAGGTGTTTTGCCTAATTATGTAATTAAGATACTGGTGATTATCTTTTTGCATGTAATTAAGTTCCTGAGGAACATACTTTTCCTTTTATGTCCCTTTTAAACAATGTTGAATTGATTGTTTTGTAATACAGGGACCTATGTGAAATTTACCCAGTTAGAAGGGTTAAATTGCAATTTGCACATTTTGAGATGTTCCTCTGATGTTGAGACATCATAAGAATGATTATGGTAAAGTTTGAGGGATTTCCCATGCTTGAGCACCAAGGTGCAGCTGTGGAAGCAATCCATGTGCTTGAAACCCTAAATTGGAGTAAAGTGCAATTTACCCAATTTGAGGGGTGCAACTTGTAACATACACCATATAAAATATCTTGTAATACTTTTGTCATCATTTAGAGAAGAAATGATGAATAAGTCACTTCAATTGAATAATCATATAATGAAAAACACCTTTATGATTGAATAATCAAGGTGTAAGTACTATAGCCTTTTATGTGTGTGCTTTAGTAATAGGTTAATCTTCTTTGCCTTCATTTATTGACCTTAGAAGAAGGTTGTCCTTAGAAATAAGAAGAAGGGATGAGAAAAGAATAAAGTAGGGACTTGGTTGAAAGTGAGGAAAACCTATGTGCCTATGTTGAAATTCCACCCCAAGTATATAAGCCCTTTCCTTCACTTAGCAAAGGAATGTTTCTTTCGTTTCCTTCACTGTTTCCCTTGCTCAAACCGACTAAGGAGAGCTCTGGAGCTCAGGAGGACGACCAGGGGAGTGCAAGGTAGGTTTGGATCCTTCCTTTTTCTTAAATTCTTGGATGAAACTCAAATTCAAGGTCAAATTCATGGCTAGCTCACTTAGCTCTATCTTTCTAGCCATCTCTTCTCAACTTTCCTTGGAGGATTCACCTTGGCCGACCTGTGGAGCTTCTAGGAAGCCATTAAAGGCTTGGAGCTCGAAATCTTGGAGCTCAAGGAGCAAGCTTTAGGCGGGTTTTATAACTCTAAACCTATGCTTTGTTATATACATCGTTTCTATGCTTTTAGTTGCTAGTTCTTCTTCTTCCCTATCTTCCCTTGCTTCCTTGCAAGCAAATCCGTGAGGAACTGTTTCTTTTCTTGATCTAGAAGATGAGGGCATTATTTCCTATGCTTATCCACAGTTTTCCACTTTACCAGACGACCTCAACCAATTGCCCATACGGTTTACAAAACCGTTTGGTGGGCAAACAATTTCAAGGTCGTATGAAGGCATACGGTCTCAAGACCGTATGGCCACGTTGGCCAAGCATGGACCGTATGGGAATCCTGTTCCAAATATGTAGGTTAATCACCCACAAAATTTGAGAGGTTAACTCCAAAGGAATCGTGAGATATAGGCAAAACAATTAGCAAATCCAATTGAATTTAGTCCTGATTTTCAATCTGCTTAATTTGCCCTTTTTGGGCAAACGGTCTCAAGACCGTATAAGATGGTTGACTAAGCGTTGACCGTATGAGATTACTGTTCATAATTATGTTAATTAATGACTCACAAAATTTGATGGACTAATTCCAAACGAGTTAAGAGTTGAAGGTTGATTACTAGGGCAAACCCTAATTGAAATCAGTGCTGAAATCACAATGAGCTAATTTGAGATTTTGGGTTGATTAGCCCAAACGGTCTCAAGACCGTTTGGGAAATCATCCAAACGGTCTCAAGACCGTTTGGGGATCACCCAAGACCGTATGGAGGTCTGGGGTCAAGTATAGTTGACCAATTGAAGGTACAAAGATACTAAATTACATTGCAATTAAGTATTGATGTAATGATCAACTCAATAAATCAAACCTTGATGAATGTTCACTAGAGTCCAAAGGAGGGATGGGCAAACGGTCTCAAGACCATTTGGAACTCATCCAAACGGTCTCAAGACCGTTTGGTGACAACCCAAGACCGTTTGGAGGTCTAGGGTTAAAGTAATTTGATCAATTGAGGGCCCAATTACAATGGGTTATTGAAATAATCAAATTGCTGATTTGTGACTTATTTAAGGTTCAACCCCTATCAAATCAATCTATATTTTGATGAATTCTTGGGAAAACGGTCTCAAGACCTTTTGGAGTATATCCAAACGATCCCAAGACCGTTTGGGCCAAGTTTGAGCCCAATTGGAGGTCAATTGATGGGTTCAACTTTGATTTGATTCACATTGTTGAGTGTTGATGGTTGAACGATTATAGACCTTAATGGAACCAACTCCAACCCTAATTGGATATCAATTGAGGGTCAATTGAGTGACCAATTGGTTAAGGCTAACCCTAATTGTCTCAATTGATAAGTGGTTAGCAAGCTTGAGACCAATTGAAGGCTTCAACATAGGAAACCCTAATCGAGTTTACCCTTTGAACCACCTTGGAGGTCCATACGATCTTGAGCTTTTGAGAGCATTCGACCTCAAGACCGTATAAGGTCATTCAACCTCAAGACCATATAAGGTCATTCGACCTCAAGACTGTATAAGGTCATTCGACCTCAAGACCGTATAAGGTCATTCGACCTCAAGACCGTATAAGGTCATTCGACCTCAAGACCGAATGAGTCCATTCGATCTCAAGACCGAATGAGACCATTCGACCTCAAGACCGAATGAGGGTAAACGGTCTTGAGTGTTATATGGTCTTGAAGTCAACCAAACCTTAAACGGTCTACAAAGCTTAAACGGTCTAAAACCTTATACGACCTCAGGATCGTATGAAGGTTGAAGGTGTGAAACCTATTGGAGACTTTTGAAGTTAAGTCTGCCTAATGCCTTGAAGGCTTAAATGGTTTAATAGTTGTTCAACCTAAACCCTAATGATATCAAAAGACATTAAGGGTCAAGTGGTTAGTAAATTAAACCATGATGATGATCAATGTGTAATTTACCATAATACCCTTGAAAGGTTCAATTGAGTGAAACCTTGTTCTAATCAAACCCTAATCACTCAATAGTGGTGATTTGGTCTATGTTAATCAAAGAGGACTTAACCCAACCTGATCTAGATTGGTGTTATCACCATCTACAAGTATGAGGAGAGAGAAAGTACCTTAAGAAAGAGAAAGTACCCTTTTATGATGGAAATTCAAGTAAAGTACCTTCAATACACATGAATGTGCATGATTAAGGTATGATCCACCTATGTGAGATCATGGAACCCTAATTATGATAAATGATGAATCTTAAACTAATCTGAGAGCATCAATAATGATGTTCCTCATACATGATGATGTTATGAGTTCAATTCACCATAATGTGAATAGTAAACCCTAATTCAAGGGTGATGACATGTAATGTGAATAGTATTCCCTAATTCAAGGGTGATGACATGTAATGTGAATAGTAAACCCTAATTCAAGGGTGATGACATGCAATATGAGTAGTAAACTCTAATTGATGAGAATCAGAGAACTTTGCTCTTATGACAAGAGTGGAAAGTATATTCTTGTTTTGAATTACCTTTATCAGTTGAATTATCCATGCAGGTTCTGATATGAAGGTGATCATATCCAGGTATGAATGATGATACTATATTCATTGAAAGAATGTTGTTAGCTTTATGAATAGTAAAATATCTTGATGCCTTGTCAGTGGCATCCTATGTTTTAATGGGCTGTAAGAGCCATGAATACCATCAAGGTCATGCTTTAGAGATGACTTGTGATGAGTATACTGAGAAATGATGATTGATGTGAGTTAGGTTTGTTACATTTAGTATTCTACTTTCATAGCTGTTATGCTACTGTTATTGTTTGAAGAACAATGTATGATGTAAAAGAATACTGAATGTACCTAACTAATCAAGTGAAATGTAGAGCCCTGATCATAGATCCATCATTGTCAGAGATCAAATGATGGTGAAATAGGTTTTCCTACGGGAACTCCTGGATCACATACTGTTGAGTATGTGGGGTATATGGATGTGTAGAACCTTACATCCTAGTGTAGGAATTTGATGTAGATGTATAATCCGTCAATCCTTCACTACAAAACTCATACCGTATCAGTGGATGGTAAACATGAAACCTCCTGATGACGAGGAAAACATAGATATCCGTATCAGTGAAGATAAACATGAAATCTCCTGATGACGAAGAGAGTACAGAATGCCACTGTAACTCTAAAATAGCGAAGGACCAGATTACCCTGGTGAGCTATAATAGTAGAGACACAAGATGTCCTACAAGTAATCCTCTTACTGACTGAGGAAGGTGAAGGTCATGAGAATCCGGCTCTTTCGATGACCTAGTATGATACTAAGGCACTTAACAGTGATTGGTTGGGGTATGAGTGGTAAACCTCATCTCCACAGGGCATAATAATAAGAATGTTTGAAAAACATAATCTACAGCGTAGTATACCTGTTAAAGGTAACTATGAGCTAATTGATTGATGTTACACTGTATGGTGCATATGTTCTTCATGCTTGATAAATGTTGAGCTCTTGTATACAACTGTATCTGCTATTGAATACTTTGTAAGCTTTTACTGCTTAAGTTATTCTTTGATATTATAATAAAGCTTCTGGCGGAGAGTTATAACTCTCGCTGGGACAATTATGTACAATTGTCTCACCCCGTAGACTTCAACTTTTTAGGTGGACGTCGAGGACGGAGGAACATGTTTACAGGTGACCAGTCCCAGCAGCAGTAGCACCAAGAGAAGCAGTAAATCTCAGGTGGAGATTTAGCCTGCCATGTGGTGTAGTTAGAGTCAGTCCTATGTGTCCTCTGTACTCTCAGGTCTTGGAGTCTTTTGGTTATGAGTTCATGAGATTTTGTATCTTGTTGTATATAATTACTCAAGAAGTAATTATCATGAGATGTAAGCAGTTTATCTCCTTTTATGAATGAAGCTTTATGGATTCAAGCTCTTGTCTCGAAAAGTTTTAATTTCACGTGATTTTTGTCTTCCGCTGTTGATCGATTCGCTTCCGCTAAGTTTAAATCGTGTTTATATCGTGGTTTGGAGATCAGAGCCCACACCTAGAGTGGAGAGGGTCCTGGTGTGGTGGCTGATGGAGATGACGGAGGGGAGGAAGGAAAAAGATCGTAGTCCTACCACTTTCGTTGGACCTATACGATCCGTTCCCTATAGAGGTGGAGGACGAGGTCAGGTTATGTAGAAACCATCTAACAACCATACTATATCTTCTCAATTCGACTAACATATTTCTAAGTTCGTATGTGTGGCCTAGCTAGTAGCTAATACTATGTTCCTAAGAAAAGGAAACATGACGGCTGGTTCATAATGGGCCAAACATTAAACAAAATTGAAGCCTACTATTTAAGGTAAACCTTAATTTGAATTGGATATCTCTCTAGCTACGACCTCAAATCACTTAAAATTTAAAACATAGATTCCCTTTATATATCATTAACCAATGGTCATATGAGACCAAAACAAATATTTGTTCGCCCTTTGATTAAGATACTCCAAATTTGTACACATATTAAGATATTGAAGTCAAGTAGATCTAATAATCACTCATTGCATCTATGATCTCCCTTTTTAAGTGAAATAGTCCAAAATCGAATGATTAACCCCTCAATTTGGCTCAAAACATCTACATAACATTCATGGTCTTCATTTTCTATATGGGGTATCTAAACCCAAAAATCTGGGTTATCACACGAATTATGTTTCACGATGTTTTCATGAAGATTCTCGATTGCTATGAAACTTTAACTGCTTGGTTGTTTCAATTATGCAATCTCATAAAGTGACTATGTATATAACAATTAAGTATAAGTGTGATTGTCTCGAACCTACATACCAACCTTGATGTATGATGCAAGACCAAGCCCCGTAGGGAAGGTTTGAAGTGTTCAAGCCCCGGAGGGAAGACCACTGGGTACCTAGAGATGTGACCCCAGGCACCAAGCTCAGGATGGAGAAGGTGGCCCTACGTCCCTTGTAAGGACAAAACCCTAAGAGAGGGTATTCCAGGGTATGTGTAAAAGCGGTTGAGAAGTTACATTGAAAACGCAATTTTGCTTGTTAATCCATTATTTGCTATGTATAAGATGTTAGAGCTTAATTGCGATGTTGTGTTTGTCCCCACATACTAGTATAGAAATATACTGACTGACGTTTTATTTGTCGGCGTTTTAGGAACCATCTAAAATTGGACAAACAGCAAAATATAATATGTGAAGATAAAGTTAATTATTCAAAGGAGGATCATCTAGTTAAATTTCTACTGTGGATAGAAGTCTTAGTACCTATTTTTGCAAGGTATGTAAAAGTTAATTTTTATTCCAGCTTTCAAGTTTAGTTTTCATAGAATTTGATAATTATCTCTGATTAATTGTTAAACCATTGATCATGTATTTGGGATAACGCCTCTGACCTCTTGGTCTCCCTTGATTGGGAGTTACCAAGAAGCGGGGTTGTCACAAACTCGCTCCAAGGTATTTATGTTTTAGTCAATTTCATATAATGTTCATTAACTCATTTAAATCATAATAATGAATTGGTTTATCCTATGGGGTAAAACTTTATACTAATTTTGATCAACTTTCGATGTGTTTAGAAGCCTTCTGACCATGTGTGTGTTGTGAGATCAAAGTAGATATGGGTCATTGTGTAGGTTCCCTGATAGGAAAGATTAATTAAGTTATTTATGCAACTTAAAGTCATAACTAATGTTTAATTAAGTTATTAATGCTACTTAAAGTGTGTTCATTGAGTAAGTTCATCCAGTTTTAAGCTTTATTTAGATTATGTTCATATAATTACTGGAACCCAACCAGTTACAATGATTTGTCAAATGCAAAGTTGGGGGCGTGATGCCCGCTGCTAAGGAGCAAGCTTAGAGGATAGAGGCATTTGATGTACAATGACTAGTTGGAGGATCTACGTACTAGCTCAAGACTTGTTGGGGTGGCATCTACATGATCCATGGAGAATAAAACTACTTTTTAAATCTTTTTATATATAAAGTTTTCTTGTAGTAAGTCGTGAAAACAATATGTGTGACAATCAGTGTAACTATATCATCTATAAAGTGTCATTTTATTATTGTAGTGAATGATATATACCATTTGTGATGTTCCACCAATGTAATCTTGAGAATCCATACTTTCAATGATGTTTTATGGATTGCACTTGGGAGTTGTTACATATATATATTTATATGTATGTTTATGAACATACCAATTTGTATATGTATTTAAAATTTCATATATAAAATTCCCATATATGAAAATGTGTGACCTTTTTGTATTTAACAAGAGTTATTCAAAGGTGTTTTAGTTATAATGGGTAAAAGACTACACTCGAATGATGAACAAATGGCAATAATAATGAACAAATGGCAATGAATAACAATGAAATAGTTTAAGAACATTAATGTTTCTTCCATTCCTCCTTATTAGAGGTTACAAGCATAAATCTATTATACATATTTATTTCAAGAAATGCATGTATGTTAGTTTTAACGACTGAAGCGGATTTCATCTTAAACTTGATTAAAAAATATCAAAAATATAAATATTGTATTTAAAGTTGAAAGCCATTTGGTTCCGCTACAAGATAGATTGAAAATAGCTTGGATGTTTCATCGCTAATTTGACATGGTCAAAATGGGTACGGCAGAGCTAAAGAGTTAATTGATATAGGTTTTGGTATGGGTTTGAAAGAACCCACTCGTTGCCATCGCCTATTGGCTTAGCACGGCATGTGGGCTATAAGATGGTCCGCTGCACCAAGTACGGAATAAAATGCATAGAAAATGCTCTTAGATTGTACATAATAGTTAGATAATTTGCTTAACTAGTTCCTTAATCCTTAGCCAGGTCTCGCATCGTTGCCATTAGCTAGAGTTACCGGCGACAGTTAGAAAGGAGGAGGATGTTTTGTAAATTCTTATGTTGATAATCCACTTCATAAGAGGATATTACGGAAAATTTTCCGAGTGTATCATTGGCAATAAAATATATACGAATAAATTGTAAATCATGATTAGCGTACGTCAAAAGATTGACCAGTAAATTTGTTATTGTAGTCGTAGTTATCTATAATTGCGTTGAGATGCAATTGCATTATCTTATGTTGTAATGCTGACCGATAATATCTCAATTTATGTACATTTTTTCTGATGACTATTTTCGGTTTACGATAACCGTGAAGGGCAGAAGTCTACATGTCCGTTGGGGACATTTTTTTGTAAACGCACACGTGCACATGCACGTGATATATAAAATTTGTTGGAAATGTGCGGGGAGATGACTCGTTCGTGAAAAGGTTCCTACGGTAAAAAATATTTGTGTTGGTTGTTTGACAGGAGAGAAACAAGGAACCGTTTCCGTGGAATTGACAGAGATATACATAATTAAAAATAATAACAGTTAATAGGAGAGTGTGTGAATAAATATTTATAAGTGCAAAATTCCTTGAAAAAAGGAGAGAAGAGAGTGAATCAAAGAGAGCACAGCATCAAACTCACTCTTTATATATATATATATATATATATATATATATATATATATATATATATATATATATATATATATATATATATATATATATATGGGTATATCTTCACTACTCGTGCGGGTAACTAAGAGTCCCTACCCGTACATCAGTTTTGTAATAGGAATGCATGAATTTGTAATGAGACAATCCAAATTTGTAATGAGACGATCAAAATTGTAATACAAAGACTCGTTTTGTATTACAACGCTGTTACAGTCATAAATATATATTTTCCTGTTTCCAGATGGAGAATACAAACATCACGATGTATTTACAAAATGAGTCTGTCTATTACAATTTGGACTGTCTCATTACAAATGCATGCCTTCCTATTACAAAATTGATACACGGGTAGTGAATCTTAGTTACCCGCACGAGTAGCGAAGATATATATATATATATATATATATATATATATATATATATATATATATATATATATATATATATATATATATATATATATATATATATATATATATATTATCCATGTTAAATCCCACACATTACTACAATATATTCCTCTACAGCTTACTTTAAAGAGGAATATGTTGTAGTAATGTGTGGGATTTAACATGGATAATATATATATATATATATATATATATATATATATATATATATATATATATATATATATTCTAAAAAGAATATCGTAATTGTAAGTGATATATAAGATATTCCTTAACCATTTTTTCGTTGAGCTGATAGTAAACCGGGATCTGATTATCCGCAGCTGCAGGGATTTTTAGTTACTTTTAAAAACAAATAATGCTACGTTTTCATCTATATATATATTTGAAGCAGCGATGCTGTTTAATCACATTTTTCCTTCACCAAAGCATTGGGTTATACTCTAATCTCCAGGACTTCCTTTGCCGTTGCCGTTTTTTCCATCATGGTGATATTCTGCTTCATGAGCAATCATGCTACTAGTATTATTCATCCCTCCACAAGCATCAAGCATCAAAATTCTTCTGATTCACTCAATCACTATATCCAATATACCACCACAACCATCGCCGTATTCCTAACTTACTCGCACAATGGAGGCCCTCCGACGGTGCAGATGTTGTTGTAGCAACTGATGGAACAGGACATGTTCCCACTATTGAAAAAGGCTACGTGAAGGCTGGGGTGTATTGCAAGAACGTGTTGGTCACCATGAAAAATGTATGGTCGTGGGAGATGGGATATTGGGATCGATCGTACAATAGTAAAAGGTCGTCTTAGCGTTGTTGGAGGTTTTAGTACATTCGGCTCGGCTACATTTGGAATTACAAAGGATGGATTCTGGGCTAGAGGTATATCTTTTGAAAATGTTGCAGGTCCGGAAAAACACCAAGCTGTTGCCCTTGCCGTAAGCTCAGATAAATCTATTTTCTATCTTTTTCTATGAAAGTTTATCAAGATACCTTATACACTACCTTACATGGGCAATTTTATCGGTCCTGTGACATTTACGGAACAATTGATTTCATATTTGGTAATGGTTATATTTGGTAATGGTATTGTAGTGATACAAAAATTCACAATAATTGTGCGTAAGCCGATGCATGGGCAGTATAACGTAGTGACTGTACAAGGAAGAGACAACCCTGCTGAACATACTGGGATTGTTGTGCATGATTCTGCAGTAATTCCAGACTTCGACTTGAAGCCGAACCAATTCAAGACATATTTAGGCCGTCCATGGAAGCCATATTCGCGGACCGTATTCATAGAATGCCGTTTAAGTTGGATTAAACAGGCTGGGCATCGTGGCCAGGAAAAGATTATTCAAAAACTTTATACTATGCGGAATTCAAAAATTATGATCGTGGCTCAATAATCAGTGGCAGGGTGAGATGGCCTGGGTATCACATATTTAAAAATAATCCTCATGCCGCACCATTTTCAGTCTCACGATTTCTACAAAGTGAATCGTGGATTCCGCATTCTGGAGTTCCAGTTGGACTTACTTTTAATTAGATTTGCAAAGTTTGATTTGTCTTTAGAGTTAGGCCGAGTTTGACCGCTTGTATTGTAAATCCCGGTAATATGGTAGTAGGCGTCATTATTTTTGTGGTGGAATGACGGATGAGACGTACACGGCTTGTGGACATCACAGTGAATCTGCTGAGAAAAAAGATGAAACAGGGCAAAAGATCAGACAGGAGACGGACTTTGTCAATACCCCTCATTTCGGCGTGCCTGAAGAAGGTTGTCGTTATCATAACGTTGATTACGGAACGCTAGTTATGAGACCCACTTATAATGTGATGGACCTTCGATAACTATGTAAATTACCAGGATTTAAGAAATTTGCGGCCAAACTAGGCCTTAGTCTTTTCTTTATGCTCCAAGCCATTAATCAGGGAAACAATGTTATCCATGTAATTCCTTAAATTGGCTTTCTTATGTTCATATTTTATAATTGTTTATTTTGCGATCTAAGGCTGTGTACGCGATCTTATATCTGTCAATAGGGATGAGCATCGGGTTGGGCCGGCCCAATCCGACCCGCGACCCAATCCGCATAACCCGATCCAGACCCGAACCCGGTTTACTATATGGGTGGGCCGGGCCTAAAATTTAAACCCATATTTTATTTGGGCCGGGTAAGGGCGGAGGTAAACCCAGGCCCGAAAACCCGAATGCCCAGATTATATTTTATGTACATTATATACATATACATCTATGTTTGTCTTGAAAGAAAAACATACAAATTTCTTGATGCAATATGTAGTATGTACCTAACCAATGGCAACATGGATACTATGTAATCAATCAACATGATTAATGAATTCATACTAGTAAGATAACCATCATTGACATGAATAGACAAACTTGATTTCTTTATTTTGATCTCATTGTGTCCACATATAGGAGACGAATGATCTTTTGCTCAGTGCATAGTAGATTATGCTCATCTTTTTACTCATATGCCCACATGTAGGAGACAAATGATCTTTTTCCCTTCCAAAACCCATTTCATTGTATATACATATAAGATGAGGAGGCAAAAAGACACAACATTGTGGACTCCATTGATTTTTTACTTCTCATAAGTTCACATGTACGAGAAAATGATTTGTTACTCTTTCAATATAGTGTATATACATTCTTTTGAAGGTTTATCACAAAATAAATATCATAGTAATTCAATTTTCATGTTAGCAAGTTAGATCTAGCAAAATTTGGTATGCTCATTCGATGTTATATGGGTAAATCCGAATCCGGCCCGAAACCCAACATTCTTATATGGGCCGGGTATGGACTGATATTTTTTAATTTTATCCGGGCCTGAACCCGGCCCGTGGCCCGCTTTAAAATGTGGATTTGGGTTTGGGACAAACAAAACCTGGTATAACCCGGCCCCATACTCATCCCTATCTGTCAAATTTAGTTCTTTTCCTTTTTCGGTAAAAAAGTATCAATCTCGCTGCATTTTTATTTGATGCGAAGAGGCTTGGGAACTTGGAACCACGAATGGTCGATATGTATGTTTACATTTACTTTGCTGAAGATATTTTCGGAATTAATCAAGTAGTATGGGCATGCATATGGAGAAGAGATGAACTGGACTAAACTAATTGTCTCTATAGCCAAAAAGAGTTTTAGGAAAAATAAAGAAAAACAAGAAGGCATAGAAATGTTTCATGGTTATCTGGGTGCATACCAAATCCTTAACTCCATGAGCAATGATTAGTGCAGCAGCCTCACTACCCGTAACCCTAGGTATCCATTTATATTTTAGTTGCACGAATATTATGTTAAAACAGAATGACCTTGCTCTTCTGTTATCCCACCAGCCGAAATGATGTTTTCCTGCCACGTAGGGCAGCGGAATGCATTGACTTGCTGGCCTTGTGCCTCCATCCCACTGTCGTTAATGATCGTATGAGGACGTAGGAATTCGACCACCTAATATTCGAACCATTATCAAGTGAAGCTTTATCCATATTTTCTTATTCTAGTACCAGTCTGCAAATACACTTCGTCTTCCTTTCCCTAATACGGTTTTGGCAGTCGCCCATGAGACGATATCTTGGAACTGCTCAAATCTATGCCCAGAAAGTAATGACAACTTTTTCTACCTATTAGTTCACCACAGCTATTAGCAATGAACCCACGAAGAATATCCTATACGTTGATCCGGCAGCATTATGCCAATTCTCAGAATACATCTTATCAAACGTTGTTTCTTATGTTAAGAGTTGAACGTGAGAATACGACGATTTCGCAGCGGAAGAACAAGAAACGAGAAACAATCACACAACCAAAACACAGGATTTACGTAGTTCGGTCGAGATGACCTACGTCTACGGGAGGGGGCGAGATTTCTACTATTTCAGAGAAAAGATTACAAAGGGACACCCTGTGTACGGCGGCAGCCGTCAAAGAAGAATACAGGATGATTGTCGAACCCCAACAAGGGTGTACATATATATAGATACAGAAAGGGTAATCGGATTCCTAATTAGATCCGAAATCGAAGTCGTACCATTTAATTTTCCAAATCGGATATGCAGTCGGATCAGGACATTACTTCGAGTCACATAACATCTTAAATACGCTGCAGGAAGAACAATAATTAAGCACCCACATCCCATAATATGGGGTCCAAATCTTCTGTATCCGTTTTCTATCCCAGCCTCTGTCCTACAACATCTGGTCCAAATCGACTTGTGGGTCCCATGACAAAGCGTATGGATGGGGTATGTCGGTTGCATTGTCCCGGACACAGAGGATGTGAACCCCATAATATCTTGCAGTTTAAAAACCATTTGATAAAAAGATCGTGATTGCACATACCACAATAATGATATAGTCTTGTCTAGAATCGTCTATTAATCAAATTATAACTCCAAATGACTATAAAGTTAATTTCAATTTGATCTAGGTATCTGTCCCTAGCATGTACTAACAAAGCACGAATGCGAAAGAGTAAATTTAGCATACATGAACATATAACACGATAAAAGAGCCAATTATAATTTCAATATTCAAGAAGTATTATTAAGCAACATCCTTTTATTACAAGATTTTGTTGGTATGTATGCCCTGAGAGCCAATCATGGGATGATTAGTGGGATACATTAAGATTGATTTGATAACCATCAAAGGCAAGCTTCCAATTCATTCTGGTTCAGTCACATGAGATAGTGATAGAACAGATTGAATGTCTAGAGAATGACAGTACTCAATGACGTATGACTTCAGGTTGAGGACCTAAACGATGAGATCATACAGATGCTAAGAGTTTGTACATTTTTGTTATGTCCCTAGTCGGATGTCATTGTGGAAGGTAGATAGACAACAATGACACACAAGACTAGATTGTGGTGTTGGTTGATGATAGAATCTCATTAGTCATGATATAGAGATATCAAACCAAACACATATGTACTTTTTAGAGAACAAGTGTACCAGACAGACCCACTGTGAGTGTGACACATGTAACCATGACATGGTAGTCACAGTCAGTACTCACAGTGATGGTGGTGAGTGTGATTCTTTGACCTAAAATCACTACACTCAACACATGTCATTGGGCACACTTTGACATCATCAAACACAGTCCTGAAACATGGGTTGTTATAAAGGTGATGATTGGGTGGCTTTGACACATGGGGCTTTTGAGGGGTGAGTGATAGATATGGGATTTGTCCCTCCTGAGAGGAGTTTGATATCCATGGCCACTTGATGAGTAGAATTGAGAAAGGCGTGCACGCATGTGTGAATCAGTATGTAATATTGATGTCATACATATCTCTTCCAGTCTACTCTGAGATCAAGAATGTGAATGAACGTTGACAGGATGACTGTTCCATGCCTCGAGTTCATTCGGGATATCAGTGACAAAGGAATTATACATTCACTGTAACACCATTCACAGATTGTAGGATTGAAAGTTGTTCTCCAACTTTCTATTTTCACTTGGGTAGCACTGATGTGTGACTAGGCACCGCTCTTTGCTTCTGAAGTCCTAAGTGTTATGGAATTTCACTGCCAACGTGAAATGGACCTGTAGGGTCACACACATAGGATTTAACCTGGAAGAGGAGTTTTGTCCACAAGAAATGTTTAGATTGATTACTAAAGGAGATTAGTAGCTCAATTAAACACTCAATTGATTGATAGCTCAATATCATAATGTTCAAGGTGTTGGACACATTGATTGGAGTATCAGATTGATTGAAATCGCAATTGAATGATTCTGCACAACCTGCACTCCCAACCGATCGATTCAAGTGTTGAACCAGTCGACTGAGGTTGCTGAACCGGTCAGCTCAAGTGTTGAGCCGATCGGCTCAAGCCCAAGGTAAACCAATTGCTTAAAGAGTTGAAACGGTCGATTCAACTGGTGCAACTGAGCAAGTTGGGAAAGTCAGGTCGGTGAGAATTTTCCTTTCATTTCAATTGCCCAATTTGATTGGGAATAGGATTGGTATTCGATACCAATTAGAAACAAAAGAAGGAAAGTCATTTTAAGTTGGATCAGGACCGTGAACCGATTGGTTCAGGGCACCAACCGATCGGTTGGGGACCCCAAACGATCGGCTCAGGTCCAAGCTGATCGGCTCAGGCTGCGAGTTGGTTGATTTTGTGGAAAATCTCGAACCCTTCTACTCCTGCTTTTTATCCCGCATTGCCCGGGATGGAGAACCCTATCCCATGACCCTCCTATATATATAGGGGTATTGGGGGCTTCTCAAACAACAACTCAGTGCAATCAGTTGCTCTGTAAAGTTGTCGTTCTCTCTGGTTTTGGTAACCGAGAGAGAGCCCGAGCAAGTGCTTCCCGCAAAGGGAGGTGCAGCAAGGGAAGGACAACTACAGTTGCACCTGGTAGCAGGAGAGTGTGTTGGCGACTAGTATGTCAACAGGAGGGTGCGACTCCTTCCACTTCCTTGTGGGACAAGGAGTGTGGAGTTCCAGGTGGTCTGTGTGGACTACTTCAGAGGCGGGAGGATTTTGCCTCTCATGAGGACAACTGTCATCTGACAGTCCGGTAGGAGGAGGAGCCGTCAGTCCCGGTGCGACCAGGAGCTACACAGACACCGTCCAAGACCAGAGTTGAAGACCACGCATAGCGTGAGGTATTGTCGCCAAGCAATCCTTGGGACAAGGTATGATTCCATAAACCATCCTTTACTATTATATAGACGTTGACACGTTTCCTTGTTTCGGGTTTGGGAGAAAATTATTTTTGTTTCCGCTGCCTTCTCAACCTCCCCTAAAACCCAACAGTGGTATCAGATCCAAGTCAACTGTTCTATATTTTAGGAATATCGATATGATCGATTTTGGTTTGCCTCCTTTATTTATTGCATACGATGCAAATAAAATTGGATTTATGCATGTCCAGTCCTAAATCCACAAATCCCAATTACAAATATGATATGTATTATTAATGCACTCGATAAGCGTCACCCTTAAATGAGTTTTGTGGTGGATGTATAGTGTGGTTATGGCCAATAAACCCTATCTTTGATTGGTTGTGTGTGGTTGCTTGCATCTCGGTCTGCACACTGATCTTCCTTCTCCTATTCCTGATGTAACTCGAAATAATTCGAGATTCTTTCCTACCTTTGCTCCCCCCGAATGTAACTCGGGGTTTCCCTTTTAAAGCAATGTAATAATAGGATAGATTTTATTTCTTGTTATGTCAAAGAACGGAGGACATCGAGACGACAGCTGAGACGATCGGTTCAAGGAGTGAACCGATCGGTTGACGTTCCAGACGATTGGTTCAAGGAGTGAACCGATCAGTTGATGACCGGTTCGAGGAGCGAGACGAGCGGGTGGCAGTCATGAAGAGATGCACGACGACCAAACAAACCGATCGGTTGGAGGAGTCAACCAATCGGTTGGTGGCACCAGAGAGCATATCATTCATGAGATGAGTTGATCAACTCAGATGGCAAGGCACAAAAGTTCATCTTGTACAGGTTGCATGTGATGTACACCTAGATGACCATGATTCCTCTTGGCTCGAGGAATCACATTAGGATAGCCATAATCATCACTTTTTATCGTTTGTGCATGTTTTCTGTGGTATATAGCATGTATATGATACATACTATGTATTGTGGTGACTGGATATGTATATGTATATAAAAACCAAATCCCTCATTAAAATATTAAGTTTTAGATGCCTTCCAAATGCGACACACGTGAAAATATTGATCGACCAAGTGTGCGCACGCCCTAGCGTGGTGCACCGTCTATCTCGTGGAAGTGTGTGAAGGATGAATGTGTGGGTCTGCCCTAGCAGGGTGCATATTCATCATGTTTGCTTTGGGTCGGACTTAACAAGGTGATCTAGATGGGATCTAGTACCTTGAGGCATGGAGATGATCATGGCAAAGTGTTTCATATGACATCTTATCAAGAGTTGCATATGATGCAATTGGCAAGAGTTGCCTACCTGAGAGATCTAAGTTGTGGGTGACAACCCTATCTGGTCCATGATTTAGAGGATTTCAGGATCTTGCCCACTAGAAGGTTGTACGTTGTAATCTTTCGAATTGATGGTGAGGGCTATCAATTTGAAGTAAAAAAGTGGGAGCGATAATCAATTAAAGGCCTAATTATATCGTCAAATTTTCAAATCAATCAAATAAGTCAAAAATGAGTTTTTTTGGACTAAAATTGCATATTTCCTTTTGTAGTTCAAATGGCAACAAACAACAACAACTTTTCTTTGTGATCGGTCCTTGATAAGGACAAGCTTAATGGGACAAACTTCCACGACTGGTATCGGACATTGAGAATTGTTCTCACTCAAGAGTGAAAGCTCTATGTCCTGGATACTCCAATTCCAGAGGAACCCACTCCTAATGCACCAAAGGCAGAAAGGGATGCTTACAAAAAGCATGATGATGATGCCATTGATGCAAAGTGCTTGATGTTATGTTCCATGAACCATGAGTTGCAGAGACAACATGAGAACATGGGTGTCATTATGATGATTCAACATCTCAGGAACATGTATGAAGATCAGGCACGACAAGAGAGATACAATGTTTCTAGGGCGTTGTTCAAGTGCGTCATGACAGAAGGAGATCCAATTGTCCTCACACACTCAAGATGATTGGGTATGTGGAGAACCTGCAGAGACTGGGATTTCCACTGAGCCAAGAGTTGGCTACTGACGTGATACTGCAATCATTGCCAAAATCCTACAGTCAGTTTGTGATGAACTACAACATGAAGAACTTTGATAGGCCACTGTCAGAGTTGTTGGGCATGTTGAGGACAACCGAGATACAAATGAAGAAGGACAAGCCTAAGGTTGTGATGGTGATCACGAGTAAGAAAGGCAAGTCCAAGCGCAAGGGCAAGGGCAAAGCTAAGAAAGGTTCTGAAGCTAGCCAGGAGTCCAAGCCGTCTTCAGCTCTCAAGGCCAAGGGAGGTGTGACCAAGAAAGGAAATTGCCACCATTGTCAAAAGCCAGGACATTGGAAAAGGAATTGTCCTCTCTATCTGGAAGAACAAAAGAAGAAGGAGGCTACAGACGTCTCTACTTAAAGGTGTCATGAAAGTAAACTTGTAACACTTTTGAGGTATATGATACCAAGATGTAAAGTGTAAAACACTCATAATTGGGGCAAGTGTTGCCGCCATAGATAGGAGTACTTTAGTTTATTTTCAACCTATAAGGCATGTAATACAGTTATGAACTACTATTTCATTTTGCCAATAGATAGAAACACTTTATTTTTGCATATTGTATGAAAATGATGGCAATTAATAAAGTTGAGTTTTCAATCTTAAAGATATGATCTTTGTGGCAATGCCTTATTTATCTTGTGGTATTTGATATGCATAAGATAAGATGATACCTAAAGGTTATAGATAACTCAAACAATCAAATTAGCATCAATCATAAGAAATTCATTTCTAGTTTCCATATGATGGATAAATCTAGACTCTTTCGGTTAGAGAACCAGTAAGAGACATGAATATCTTAGACACGATTAATCAATCTTCACTAAAGGTAGTGGGAGAATGATTATCCTATAAGGTATAATACATATGATGTATTCACATACCTATTGGAATAAATGCTAATACTTCAAATGGTGTTTAGAGAAATACCAATATGAATACCTTGAAGTGTTCAAGATTATCATAATTGAAGTATAAATTTGGTAAAGTGTTAATTCTTGATGAGATCAATGAATGAAATACTTGGACCAAATGTTTGAGATCCTTATGAGTGATTATGATAATGTATCATAGTGAACTCATGATTAAGGCATGGTGATGTCTAAATCAAGAGGGAATCATACTCTAAGGAGTTTGAGAATGATTATCAAATAACTGAATTCTTCTTAATAATAGAATACCCCACACTAATAAAAGAATTTAAGAATCACAAGGGTTGTGAGTTCTTATATCCTTAACATATACACCTCAATTATCTATGAGATGAGTTGTTCATATGATGAGTCGACTATCTAGATGAATATGAGGAATCAAATTTTGAGTTATGGTTTATGACCATTACATCCTAAATGATATCCATGTGAACCATAAGGTATGACCTTGATGGTAGCACCCATTGGATCAAATCCATAAGTGCAAATGAGTCTTAAGTGTTAAGACACATGGATAATATTTTGAGAAGGATGATGCTTGTTGATTGCAACTTAATGACTAAGACATTTGGCATATGGATACTAAAACCACATTCTTATGAGGAATAAAACAAGGATGCGTACGTGATACAACCTATAAGGTTTATGAATCCACTAATGCAAATGAAGTCTATAAGTTACAATGGACTAATCAATGTGATTGATTCAGTACAAGCAACTCAAGAATTGGATCTTTACTTTGATGATATAGTCAAAGAGTTTGACTGATATGTCAAAGATAAAGAAGGGATCTGTGATTTAGTGGGTGTGTATTCACATTTCACATATTGATGTGAAATGGAAATGTTCTAAAATGGAAATCCAAAAGTGGAAATTATCTTTAAGGAAGATAGAGATGTTTCCTATGTGATAGGAATAGAGATCTATAGAGATAGTTCTCGAAAATCTCTTGACCTGAAAACGAAGAGCATACATTGGAAATCTGTACTGAAGTGTTCAGTGTGCACAGATTAAGTGGGAGAAATTGTGTCCATGCTACATGGAGTTAGTATCCCAAGGCTAAGTGTCCAATTCTTATGAAGAATGTGAACACTAAGAATAGATATGGATCTATCATGTATTTAATCATCCCATTATCTTGCATGGAAAGAACAAAATGCATTCATCATCTTATGTGTATGATATGGCAATATGATGTGCTCATCCTGATAACTCATATGTGGGACATGACGAGTGGATGTCTGTCTACTTCCAGTAAGAGTTACTGGAATACTATGAGAACTTGATTAGTACTTGAAAAGTACTAGTTTTATGGAGATAAGGAAGAGTTTGATGTAAAGAGTTACATTAATGCAAACTTCTGAAAGGACAGAAAATTAATCGCAAATTATACATAGGATGTATAAAAGTGAAAGTTTTGTTGATAATTGGAAGTGTTCCAATAAAACCATTTAAAAGGAAATGTCAAGTATCTATGCATTAGAGAACAACAGTTGATACTATATGGATCTGAAAGTTCATGAGATGAACTTATAGATATTCCACTCATTGATGACAAGTATGGAATCCTTGATCATGCAATGTGGCTAAAGGTTAGCAAAGGAATACTAGATCACATATTACGGAAACTCCATCTCATACGTATGACGTACAATGAAGAGATGAGAGACATGCAATTTATACTGACTTTGGCAAGGTGTTGCCATTACTCACTATGATCGCACTAGAGCACACTAACATGTGGGACATGTTTGAAGATCACTATGAATATGATTCAAGGGTGATTGGCTCGCAGTACAAGTGGGAGTCTGTTGGTATGTATGCCCTGAGAGCCAATCATGGGATGATTGGTTGGATACATTAAGATTGATTTGATAACCATCAAAGGCAAGCTTCCAATTCATTCTGGTTCAGTCATATGAGATAGTGATAGAACAAATAGAATGTCTAGAGAATGACAGTACTCAATGACGTATGCCTTAAGGTTGAGGACCTGAACGATGAGATCATATGGATGCTAAGAGTTTTTACATTCTTGTTATGTCCCTAGTTGGATGTCATTGTGGAAGGTAGATAGACAGAAATGACACACAAGACTAGATTTTGGTGTTGGTTGATGATAGAATCTCATTAGTCATGATATAGAGATATCAAACCAAACACATAGGTACTTGTTAGAGAACAAGTGTACCGGACAGACCCACCGTGAGTTTAACACATGGAACCATGACATGGTAATCACAGTCAGTACTCACAGTGATGGTGGTGAGTGTGATTCTTTGACCTGAAATCACTACACTCAACACATGTCGTTGGGCACACTTTGACATCATCAAACGCAGTCCTGAAACATGGGTTGTTATAAAGGTGATGATTGGGTGGCTTTGACACATGGGTCTTTTGAGGGGTGAGTGATAGATATGGGATTTGTCCCTCCTGAGGGAGTTTGATATCCATGGCCACTTGATGAGTAGGATTGAGAAAGGCGTGCACGCATGTGTGAATCAATATGTGATATTGATGTCATACATATCTCTTCTTGTCTACTCTGAGATCAAGAAAGTGAATGAACATTGACAGGATGACTGTTCCATGCCTCAAGTTCATTCGGGATATCAGTGACAAAGAAATTATACATTCACTGTAACACCATTCACGGATTGTAGGATTGAAAGTTGTTCTCCAACTTTCTATTTTCACTTGGGTAGCACTGATGTGTGACTAGGCATCACTCTTTTCTTGTGAAGTCATAAGTGTTATGGACTTTCACTGCCAACATGAAATGGACCTGCAGGGTCGCACACATAGGATTTAACCTGGAAGAGGAGTTTTGTCCACAATCAATGTTTAGATTGATTACTAAAGGAGTTTAGTAGCTCAATTAAACAATCAATTGATTGATAGCTCAATATCATAATGTTCAAGGTGTTGGACACATTGATTGGAGTATCAGATTGATTGAAATCGCAATTGACTGATTCCGCACAACCTGCACTCCCAACCGATCGATTCAAGTATTGAACCGGTCGGCTGAGGTTGCTGAACCGGTCGGCTCAAGCCCAGGGTAAACTGATTGCTTCAAGAGTTGAAACGGTCAATTCAACTAGTGCAACCGAGCAAGTTGGGAAAGTCAGGTCGGTGAGAATTTTCCTTTCGTTTCAATTGCCCAATTTGATTGGGAATAGGATTGGTTTTCGATACCAATTAGAAACAAAAGAAGGAAAGTCATTTTGAGTTGGATCAGGACTGTGAACCGATCGGTTCAGGGCACCAACCGATCGGTTGGGGACCCCAAATGATCGGCTCAGGTCCAAGCCGATCGGCTCAGGCTGTAAGTTGGTTGCTTTTGTGGAAAATCTCGAACCCTTCTACTCCTACTTTTAATCCCGCATTGCCCGGGATGGAGAACCCTGTCCCATGACCCTCCTATATATAGGGGTATTGGGGGCTTCTCAAACAACAACTCATTGCAATCATTTCCTCTGTAAAGTTGTCATTCTCTCTGGTTTTGGTAACCGAGAGAGAGCCCGAGCAAGTGCTTCCCGCACAGGGAGGTGCAACAAGGGAAGGGCAACTGCAGTTGCAACTGGCAGCAGGAGAGTGTGTTGGCGACTAGTACGTCAACAGGAGGGTGCGACTCCTTCCACTTCCTTGTGGGACAATGAGTGTGGAGTTCCAGGTGGTCCGTGTGGACTACTTCATAGGTGGGAGGATTCTGCCGCTAAGGAGGACAACTATCATCCGACAGTCCGGTAGGAGGAGGAGTCGTCAGTCCCGGTGCGACAAGGAGCTACACAGATGTCATCCAAGACCGGATTTGAAGACCGCGCATAGCGCGAGGTATTGTCACCAAGAAAGCCTTGGGATAAGGTATGATTCCACAAACCATCCTTTCCTATTATATAGACGTTGATGCGTTTCCTTGTTTCGGGTTTGGGAGAGAAATAATTTTTGTTTCCGTTGCCTTCTCTGCCTCCCCTGAAACCCAACAGATTCTAATTACAACTTGAGTGTCAATCGTACAAGTCTACTAATGCACACTAGGGATCTTAAAACTAGTACCTGACATAGTTCACTAAGCTTGTCAACTTATAGCCATCTATGAACCTATAACATACATGAAAAAAGGTGGATCAACACACGAGGGGTTGAATACAGAGATAAAAGATACATATAAATAAGTTTTGTGTAATTTGAAAAGAGTTGCAGAAGTAGACAAATAAGAATTAACAACATAAGTATTTTGCAAAGCAAGATAAGCTTTATATCATTTTACTCCAATTATACTAAAAAAATTTCATACCATAAGGCCTTTGACTACTTTTCATCGAAAAAGTATGTATGGGTGTTCAATAATAGCTAACCCTTTTATCGATATGGTCTGCCCTATATTGACAACTCAAGTAGGACACCCAACCTCATATCCTTAATTCAAGAATACATGCAAGTGCTAAAGATTTGTATAATAAAGTTTCTATATTATGTTTACAAGTTATAAAAAAATAGTGCGAGATAAATATTTAGTAAAATACTAGAGAAAAACATGGAAATATTTGAGCAAGTAAGAAGCATATATATGCATCACATTTCAAACAAGAAATCTATAGTCACATAATTATTTTAAGCTCATACCTGATTTATAGATTCTTAACTTAAACTTGACCATCTAAATCACCAGTCAATCCTGATCAAGAACAAGATTGCATACCTATATTACAATCTCATCATTAACCCTAACTAGTTCCATTTTAGGGTTTTTGGCCAATTAAGGTTCAACATTGCTTATTTTTGCATTTTATGATCTTTTATTGACTTAGAGGTCATCTAGAAGGTGAGCATTAAGTTTTAAGTCATGTTGAGGTTCTATCCATTTTTAAAGGCATTTCAATTTTTTATCCACTTGTATTTTAGGGTCCAAAGACTCAAAATAAGGAAAACAATATGAAGGTTCATTAAGTCATGAGATAGAGACATGATATGAGATCAGATTAGCAATATAGGACATATAAAACTCATTCACATATGGGTCACTAGTGTCTAGACATCATTGTCTCAATTTGGTATCAAGACATCAACCTACATGCAGGCATTCACAAATGCCATCAAGGTTCAACATGTGACTAAAGTGAGACATCCACATCTAAGATATCATGAGGGAATAGAGTAATCCCTGATTTGATAGGAGAGGATAAGAGTAAAGAATCCCAATATTCAGTAAGGTACAAGAATCACTATTTAAGTCATATGTGAAACACTTGACACTACTAGTGGACTTAGATCTACATAACTACTAAAGTATAGTAATGGTTGATCATTAGGCATTAGAGTCACTAAAAATCATGAGATTACTAACTTGAAGAATCCAATATAGTTTGTTACCATAGAGGGGCCAAGGTCATTATTTGAATCAAGTGTAACATGTATCATCGTGAAAGGGTAACAACCAACAATACTTAGTATCATAAGTAGCCACCATAGATAAAAGGAGATTATGGGATAGTATCAAAACATACTTGAATCATCAAAAAATAAACATAGGTCATTGTGATACAAACTCGTGCCATCGACATAATTATTATCATCATCATCATCATCATCATTGTCATCATCATCATCATCATTATAATCATAATCATCATCATCATCATCATCATCATCATCATCATCATCATCATCATCATCATCATCATCATCATCATAGGTCATCTAGGTTACCTTCAAGCCTTACATTTTTCATGTATCCAGAGAATTCTAGAAACTACAACTATCATATAACACACTCATCTAAACTAATGTTACATCTCTTTCTCATAGGTGACATTTTTCATATGTACATATATACTAATACTTGAAATAAGTTTCCTCCAATATTGAGACAGGCGATGAAAACCACCATACTCCATCCAAATAAAACCAAAACCAGTTACCACACTCATTAGGCAGTCAAATACCATGGAACCTAGACAACTAGTAACAATATGGTGCACATCTATGTAGATATCCTAAGCACATGTCGTGAACATATGTTTAGGGTTGTAGTAAGATCTCCCTTTTCTTACCTTAGTGAACCTACAACCCATACTACAAGACAAAAGGAGGAGAACACAAAGGTCCTAGAGATTACACAAGTCTACACCTCGTTCTAGAACATATAGGTTCTAACCTAGAGGCTAAGTCATCTTAATCCAAAAAGGACAACTCATTATTTAGATATAAGGTTTTCTTTAGTTTGTATTTCATGTGAGCAATTTTTGGTGTATTTATTGTCAATGCTCTGATAACATTTGTCATGGAAACATTTATTTACCAAATCATAACTCCAAATGACTACAAATTCAATGGCGATAAAACCTAGGCGTTCATCCCTAGCATGGTATTAATAAAGCATGTATGTGGAATCTTAAAACTTCTCATACATGAACATATAACAAGATAAAAACACCAATCAAAATCTCAACATTCAATAAGTATTATTAAGCAACATCCTTTTATTACAAGTTTTCAATGAGAATTTGAGAGTAATTATACACGTCTAAGCATGTACACTTGGGAGCTTACAACAAGTACACCTCACATAGATCACCAAGCCCATCAACTTCTAACCATCTCTGAACCTATAAAATATGTTAAACAAGGCGGGTCAACACGAGGTGTTGAGTACATGGATAAAAGAATCATAAAAATAAGCTTTGTACAATTTGAAAATAGTTTCAAAATTAGATGGACACTAATAAACAAGTTAAGTATTTATCAAAGTGAGAGCCCATTTTTTCTATCATTTTACTCCAATTATAACTAAAGCATCATATAAGGCTTTTGAAACTATTAGTCAAAGGCCTTTGACTACTTCTGTAACATCTAGAATTTTTTATCACGTGAGCGGATGCAAATTTTTTTTTCTAGGAGTGTCACAAACATGGTAATCATTGCAATAAAAGTAAATGAAACACTTTGCAAAACTGTCAAACTGATTCATAAATAGCTTTTTGTCAACATAAAACTACATCATGTTTATGCATAAGTTCATAATAAAAAGATGTCAATACTTAGGATCATCTAGGTAGATGGAACCCCACTAGACAAGCTTAAAAGTCTCTTAGGCCTTTGCTGGTCCCTTTGTTCTTCAATCGCTCCAAAAACCTGTGGACATCACATCCCAGCCATGCATTGGGAAAAACAGACATTAGAGTAAGTGGCATGAGTATTCTAAAATATTTATTTCTAAATATCTAAAATTGGATATTATAAACATGAACTAACATCAAACTATGAGTAAACTGAAACATAAAGCATTTCATTTCTCAATATGAATAATTATCTTCATATCTTATTATGGCATCCAACTTATGAAAACAAGATTAACTAAAGAGGAAGCGATCGTTAGCAGTGGAATTACTCAAAATTAAAAACTTTTTACAAAGATATCCATAAACTGAAAAACTCTTTCATAAGGAACCGAAGTACTTTAAATACATTCTAGTTTACTAGTACATCTCTGGTACTATTTCTTCTCGAGAGTTACAAACATCAGCTGCCCTGTTAGACTATATAAAGGCAGTATAAAAATCTTGAGGCATCAAACCAAAATCTCAAATCGATATTAAACTAACTACTGACTCCTAGGACCTGAGAGTACAGAGACGATACATAGGACTCTCTATATACAGAACATGACAACCAGTGTCTCCACCTGAGAATTCACTATTGTCCTTGGTTCTGATGTTGCTATTCTTCCCTCGTTGTAGGGTTTCTGCCTCTTCTGCATCTACCTAAAAAGTTAAATCCCACGGGGGTAAGACAATTGAAAAACTGTCCCAGCGAGAGATATAACACTCCTCCAGAAACATTATTATAGCAGCTAATGGTATATAACCGAACAGAAGATTCATAAGTATTTTACAGTCGTTAATTTAATGTATAAACAAATTAGAGAATTATTCATTACTCAAGCATTTCTCATATAATTTGATGAAGCAGCATGTTACTTATCCAATAAGGAATTGAAAAGCATAGATAGCATATGTTCATTTAGAATATACTATGCAAAGCAACATCAACCAATGATTCTCGTATTTCAACCTTAAGAAAATATGCTACACGGCTGATTACATTTTACAAGCATACTTAATGCCCTGAGGAGATCAGGTATACCGCTCATACTCCAACCGACCATTGAGAAATTGAAATCGGTACCATACATAGGTCAACAGAATAGTCGAATTCCTAGGACCTCATCTTCCTCAGTCAGTGTGAGGACCAACTGCAGGACATCTTGTGTCTCTGCCAAATAGCTTTCCAGGGTATACTGGCAACTTTCCTATTAGAGTTACAGTGGCATGTTGTACTCTCTTCACAATCAAGAGATATTATAATTATCTCACATCGATCCGACATTAAGATCATCGGGAGATTAATGGTACATCCATCCCGACATTCTAGAGATTAGTGATACATCCATCCCATCACATATAATGAAGGATTGAGAGATTTAATGTTTACCTCACATCAATTCCTTCATTAGGGCGTAAGGATATTCGCGCCCATAACCCCCACATACTCAAAAGTATGCCCTCCAGGAGTTCCCTTAGGAAAACATGTTTCACCATCACCAAACTACTGAAGATGATGGATCTATGGTCAGGGCTCTACATGATATCATTTCACTTGATTAATTAAATGCATTACAATATTCTTTTAGCATCAAACATGTTTTCAAACATGAAACATTATAACAATTGCTATAAAGAATGAATATTGTTTCTATCAAGTTCCTTTCAAAGAAAGCTTTGTTAAACAATAGGATCTCAATCCCTTATCACATCAGGGTATTCTCATCCCTTATTATCTTATCATCATGGTTATGAAGCATGGGTATTCAAACCCTCAAATCATAAAACACTTGTTACGAACTTATCAGATAACTTTATGCTTTCAGGTTATCTGACCATTGTAAACATAATATTTGCAATACAAGTATTTCACATGGCTCTTAAAGCCCAATAACATCTCTTGTTACCCCTCACTAGGGAACACAAAATGTTATGTCTCACAAAGCCCATAAAGAGATTCCAATAGTAAATTATCATAGCTCTTACTGGGCTATGACCACCATCTCATGAAACATGCATAATTATTGCACATAATAATAATTATGTAAATTACTAATCAACACTATGAATTATATGAGTAACATCACTATTTCTGTTATAACCCCAAATTTTGGGTTCAACTAGTGAGAAATGAAATTTCTCATATCAAAGATAATTGAACAAAGAATGGTATATTTTGTTTTGAGTACATGGATTTTGTTTACAAATAGCCTTGATAATTGTGTTGTGGGCTTTATCAGCTATTGGGCCCAATAACAATGAAATAACAAAGAAAATTCAATTAGTAATTGAATAATTGAATATTTGATAAAAGAAATATGTGGAAACCTCTAGAAGGCAAATCCAAAGAGGATTTTGTGCCTCTTGGGTTCCTTGGGCTCCAAGGAGTACAAGTTGCATAAATAAAGCAATGAGAAAAGAAAAAAGGTTAATTAAGTATTTCTTTATGAAGAAAGAAACTGGGAAATAATGATATAATGTGGAAAATGAATGAAAAGATGCATAAATGAGATTTCTTGGGGAAATTTCGTATCCATGTGGTTGTTAATATTAAAAGGAATGCCATTGAGGAAAATAAAAGAGAAATAAAAAAAAATACTCAAAAAGAGATGTTTAAAGGAGAAATAAACAAGATAATGTGGAATAATGCATAATGATGCATCTAGAAGGATAATAAGTATCCAATAAAGAGAATTTCGAAATAATACAGTTTCTTGGGTGTCAAGGAGCCCGAATAAAGGAAAAGGGAGAGAAAATACCATAATTATTAAAAAAAGAGATAATGGGAATACATAATCCATTAATTATGTATTTTTAAGAAAAGGAAGTATTTTTCTAAGGAGATATATATATATATATATATATATATATATATATTTGTGGCAAATAGATAAAAGGGCAAGAATAATGATAATAAGAGAAAGGATTTTCATTTTTCTTGGTATCCATGAGATAAGGAATAACAAGGAAGAAAAGGAGAGAGAGAATATGCTTCTCCTTGAACGAAAAGGTTTCCTTTAAAGTTTGGGACTCCGTTTCTCTTGGAGCAACGTCTTAGGGCGTGGATGACCTCCCCTATATAAAGGGGAAGCCCTTTTGAGTCCAGGAAGAGATCCCACGACCCCTCTCTTCTTTCTTCTTCTTCCTCTACATCCTTTTTTGTTTAAAACCCTATCAGGGTAAAGCAAGATGATCCTGGCATGACAAGGAGACCAAGGGGGACTAAGAGGAAGGCTGGACGTGCCCCAAGGTCAGAGCAAGGCTTAGCCATCAAGGCCGCGCCCCGAAGCATGCACAACAGCCGCTGCCAAGTTGCAGTGACGGCTGCAGGTGCTTGGCCTAATGGACGAGCAACCGGTCATCTTGGCCGCGGTTTATTAGCGCCCTCGGTGCGCGAGGGCTTGGCGGAGCTAGCGGGAGCATCGCCGGAGGTCGGCGGAGTGAAGAGAGGCAAGGAGAGGCGGCACAAGTTGCCGCTAGGGCGACGGCAAGGGCATGTCACGAGGTTGAAGAAAGGAGGGAGACGCTGGACTGATTTGCCCTTTTGGAGACTGAAGGAGTGCTTAAATTACAAAGGGCAACAACATAATTCAATTATAAACTCTTTGAGCGGGTTGCATGGGGTCTGGCGACATGGCGCTCTGTGATTGGTCCAAAGAAGGTAATTTTACAAAATTTCATATCTCTCTAATGGTAGCTCGGATGAGTATGCATAAAATATGAAACTTGCTCATAAAATCGAGAGGAATCTAAATAAAATATAATGCAAGCCTGATTCCTTATGCAATTCGAAAAGTAGTGTAATTTATCAACTTTAATGAATTAATGGTTAAGAAACCCTATTTTGATGTAATTAATGTGAGTAATAGGGTTTATTTGATGGAAAAAGTTGATATTAACCTGTTAAATGTAAAAAGGAACATTGAGTTCAAAAAAGAAGAACTTTGCACATGATTAGTTTAATTTAGAATTTATATGCTTGAAATTGGAAAAATACATAAAGTTATCCTCTTTAATGATTTAACTAAGGAAAACCCGTTAGATTTGATGATAGATGGATAATTCAAGTTGATATTTGCCTGTTGTCAATAAAAGTGAAAATAGGATTTGAAAAAGATGATCCTTTGCTATTGTTGGTTTAACTTAGGGTTCTATGTACATGAATATGCCTTAATGGGATTAGAAACCCTAATTTATGTTGATAAGAATTCTAATGGTTTTAATTGTACAAATCGAAGAATAAAATAGAGATATGATGATTTGAAAATAAATTGAGTACCAAAGATCTTTAATGTGAATTATTTGGATAATTAGTGTTTCCTAGTGTATAGAGGTGGAAATAGTAATATATAAGGTTCATATATGTGAGTTGAACTATAATGAAATATGATTTGTCACTTTCAAAGAAACTGAAGATGATAATTAGCCTTAATGTTTTGAATATGACCTAAAAGGATAAAGATAATAGTTTTAGTGTAAAAGAAACATATTAGACTTATTTGACATTCAATTGTGCCTATGATGCAGAAATTAGGGTTTGTGAACTAAAAGAGCATTAAAAGTGATAAATGCATAATGAAGGCTAAAAACCTAATAAAACCCTAAGGTTGGCCTAGAAATTATAAGGTGGAACCCAAGTTGTTCTTGTGGATGTGTTGAATAAAACAATGACACTTGGATGTTATGCATTATTTTCAGGATATTATTGATTGCTTGTTAATTGTGTTGAATGTTAATGCATGGACATCAAGTTACTATGGATCAGGTATGTGGTTACGATTATCAATAACCACTATAGTTTCCCGATGTATTCTCAGATGTTTAATCGCATTGAATGCAACTAAAATGTTGGATGTTTAGTTATTTCATGCCACTATAAAGTGACTATGATTATCACCATAAATATGCATATATAACTGGCTAGATCTGGGTATACCTCTGTTACTTTGAAAAGGCTAACAAAGGGGTAATCCTAGAGCAAGGTCTAGGTTACCGTGAGTTAGAGACTCTTTAGCAAATCCCGAGTTAAGGAGTGGTCTACTTACGAGTAGTGCCATGTGACTCAACCCTAGAAAATGGTTCACTTATAGGTGGATCATGAGGGGTTTAATGGGGACAATACAGAGGATAGGGTACTCTTGGATCGTGGAGTTATATTGAATGATTACATTGTTATCATAGTTGCATGTTTATTGTTTCCCCCACATACCAGTTACGGCTGACCGACGTTTTGTGTGATAAAGTGAGTTTCCTAATTCTTTTATACTTTGTTCCTTTAATCTTCAGTATATCTTAAAACCCTGATTCACCTAAAGATTAATAGATCACTCAATGATAGGAACCTCGACCCCAAACTTTAACAACATGTGGGGTATGCTATGGTGAAGCTATGGTCCAAATTTCATGTCATTTGGACATTCCTAGCTCCCTCTACGATTTTTTTTACAAGTTCTATTAATGTTTAATCAAATATGTGTCACGATTTCAATCATCAAGCCATAGTTTCGATTATTTTTCCTCCCTGGTTCGCGGCGCTGACGTCACCCGACTCTCCTGAGCAATGATGACCATCGGATGGCGCGTCCATGGATCTTGAGTGGATCGGACGGCCATCCGGTCGTCCTCTTGCTCCGATTGACCCGCAGAGACGTGGCTACAGCCACCTCGGACCACTCCTCGCCACTCCACGCTGCTTCGCGAGCAACTAACCGAGGCGTTGCCTCCACCTCGCCTCCACGAATCCACTGACCTCTCACACGACCCCCGAACGTGACCTCAACCCCTCGCACGACCTCACCAGCGAGTCCCCGTCTCCAACCGCGGCTGAGCCCAATTGGGCCTACACTCCTCAACCAACCTCGTGCCTACTTAAACCCCCTCGTAGCTCCTCCGACACCTCTTTAGCTCACCCTTGCCTCCAATTCGCCCGAAGCAAGCCGGCATCGCTCCACCCTCAAGCTTTCCCCCTTCCAGTCTATCCGCCGCCGTCGAGCTGCTGGACGAGGCTCCTACCGGCCTGCTCGTCCCCAATTGGGTACTCCCTAAGCTCCGAGGCACCTTCACCCACCTTAGAGGCCCCTCACCTTGAAGCTTCATCGTCTGCTCCTCCCGCTACCTTCACCCTCCGCCGCGAGCTCTACAACTCGCCGGATTCTTGGTCGACCCAACATCTCGCGGGGAGCTGCGGCCTGCAAGCTAGCCGTCCGGGTTTGGATCCGCCTCCCAAAGGTGAACCCGACCCCCTTCTCGCGCAAGGACGAGCACAGCCTCCGCCCGAGCTCGCCGGAGTCCACCTCCCCTACCTGTTGTTCGTGAGTAAAGCAAGAAGGAGGAGGACCCGCTTGGCTTAGTTGGACCAATCGCGCGGGTCCACGTCAAGCTGACTCAGATCCAGGTAGACGAACCACAGTTCGCCAAGTAAGCAGCCCTTGACCCACCTCAGCCATCTTAAACGCATATGCGCGAGATCTCGACCGTTGGATCTGAACATCCAACGGTTCACGCTTTTCTTTTTTTTCTTTTATCAACTCGAAATTCAGTTTATGACCCAATCTTGGGAAATTCGTTAAAAATAGTAGGAGTGTCAGAAAAATACGAATAAATACTCCATTTTGATCAGAAAAATACGAGGATCACGATTTTGACATCTGTTGACCCTAAATATGACTCGAGTAAATTATCATGTTTAAATATGTTCATATCTTGATTAATTAATTAGAAAATACTCGAATCTGTTTAAATTACCAAAAACCTGTGATCATCATCTTTTTGCATCTATATCATCATGAAATGATCAGATCCTTTTATTATGGCTCAACTACCAATAAAACCTATTTATCACTCCTTTCCCTATTTTGACCTACCAAAATGTGCATAATTAATTAATATAATCTCTAGACCATGACTCTGACTTTATGAACCTACTCTGATGTGACAATAATAATCTTGGACTCAACTCCATACTCTAAGATCCGTACTCCACTCTCATGACTCCAAATCTATTAAGGGCCTTTTATATACTCTTTAGAATATGGGTAACTTGAACAATATATCTAATAAATACCAAATCTCCAATATTTTCAGGAAATCAAAGGTACCAGTGAGGAGCATCTCTGGACTCCCCACTTCTGAGTAGAAGGTACGCCATTACCTCTTGTTGGCCTACTATACTTAATGCTTGAGATATATGAATATGTAGCACACTTGGCATAAGATATTGAATGAAATGAATGTCTAGTATGATGCTTGAATGAATTGTTAAATGTATGATTTTAATGTTTTGTTGGTTTTTTTTTTCTATATGTATACCTTGAACACCTGCAAACATAATATAGATGTTCCATCATAAGATAGCTCATAAACCACTAGGTGGTAGAGCGCATGCATAATGATCACAAACCACTTGGTGGTAGATCCTATGATGTTGTATAATGATCACAAACTCCTAGGGAGTAGATCATGAGGCCTGAAGACGTCAAAGCCACTAGGTGGCAGACGCACGAGATGTATGATGGAAAATATGCTTAAAAGATACATGTTCACTTTTGTTAATAAACTCTTGCTTAATATGGATATATTGTTGTAGTTGCCTATTACTGCCAAGTTTACTTTTATCCTTATTGCCAAGTATGAAAGAGGTAAATCAAATGACGCGTAGGCGTACTCAGTACAATATATTTATATATTGTGCTGATGCGTACCAATTGCATATGTTTTATAGGTACCTTCTGCTTATGATGCTCATGATGAAAGAAAGATGATATTGCTACTCTATATGCTGGCTCACAAATCAGATCTATCATGGGGATGCTAAAGCTAAATGGGACTCCTAGATTATGTTTCTTTTTCTTCTGTACTTAGTTTCTCATGTATTAAGTTTCTTCTGTAGAACTCCTATGCCTTCGGGCCCCTATGTAATGAACACTTTTGGTTTATGTATGGAAGCTTTTTATTCGGTGCATTTATATATTCATGTGTTTGATCCACTCAGGGACGGGCAATTTTAACTCTATTGTACGCCTTATGTTGGCACCTGAGGTGTACAGTGGAGTTAGGTTGTTAACCCGTGACAGATGGTATCAGAGCGGGCACATGAATCAATATAGATGTATCAAATAATTAGTAACCTTACCTAGACCTAGGGTAACCCACATTTAGCAGTAAATTGCCGAGGTGTCTAGGAGGGTACCTTGCGGAAGGTTCTGACATAATACTCTCCCCATCCGTTTTCACGGTGCGAGGGTTCCCGTCACAAGCTATCTGCCTGGCTAACGCAATTATTGTTAAAGTGGGCACCCTTACCTTAGAAAAATCCTTCCTCTCATTTTTTCTCAATTAAGGACTACCCCCCAACCAACCTATTTAGTGAATAATATACACTAGGTTTCTCATCTACTTTCTCTCTCATGACCATGATCGATGATATACTCTCTCTATTATGTGGGTAGATTAGGAAAATGGGAACAACTAAAAGACATGAAAAATTGGAAAAATATATGCCATGATTGCTAAATCTTTAACACTTGTTTTATGATCTATCTCAAATAAATCTCTAAACTGCCTTTTATACAAACTTGCAGATGCCTCCAAAAACTAGGTCCAAGAGAACAAGATCTAGTGATGGCTCTGGTGATGAATCTGAATCACGCCCTAATAAGACCAAGGTTGTAGGCAGTTGGGAAGAGCAAAAGAAGGTGATGTTGGAATGCATGCATGCCCTAGCCCTAAAAGAAACCAGCAATAGTGCCTCATCCTCTAGGACCAACCATGAAACCACCATTAGTGACTTCCTTAAACTCAAACCCGAAACCTTTCATGGAGAAGACTTAGGTGAAGTCCTAGATAAAGCCGATGCATGGATCATATCTGTTGAAAATGCCTTTAGAGCCCTTAAGTGTCCTGAGGAAGATAAGGTCACCTTTGCTACCTACCAACTTAGGGGGTCCGCGAAGTTGTGGTGGGAAAATTATTACCATACACGAGAACTCCCAGATGCCCCCATAGGTTGGGAGGAGTTTAAGGGGATCTTTACCAACCGTTTCATGCCCATATCGGCTAGGAAGGAGAAGAAGAAACAGTTCAATAACCTCACCCAAGGAAACCTATCTGTTGCTGACTATGTTAGGGCCTTTAGACTCCTAGAGCGTCATGCTCGCAACCTTGATGAAGATGAAAAGATTGAACACTTCATAGATGGCCTTAACTAAGAAATCAAAGTTCACCTTTGCACCTCCACCCATCCTACCTTTGAAGCTGCCATCAACAACGCCCTTACCCAAGAAAGAACCCTAGGGAAGAGCAAAACACCAAGCTTGGGATACCTGGGTCTAACTGATGCATCTTTCACCAAGGGCAAGGCAAAGGAGCATGACAAGAAGAAGCCTAACAGCCATGGCATGGGCAGAGGAGGAGGAAATCACCATAGAGGTCAATCATACCGAGGAGGACCAAACCGAGGAGGCCGAGGCCGAGATGGACCACACCGAGGGCAGTCATCGGGTCCTAACACGTGCAAAAACTGTGGAAGCAGACATCCAGGGAGGTGCAAGTTTGACAAACCTGTATGTTACTACTGCAAGAATGAAGGGCATATGAGGTACAATTGTCCAAATCTGGTCCAGGCGGCACCTCAGAATCGTCCTGCCCCATTACCTCAGCCTGGAGCTCCACCTGCTCAACCAGCTGTCCCGATAGCTCAGGCTCAGCCAGAACATCGTCAGGGCCGAGTCTTTGCAATTGATGCAGAGGAAGCTAAAGCCAATGATAACCGTCTGATTGAAGGTAATAATGTTAAAATTTCTTTATTGTAATAAATCTTTGAAAACCATGATCTCATATAAAATCATAATGTAGGTATGATATGTCTCCAAGATCATCCTATTGTGGCCCTATTCGATTCAGGATCAACACATACCTTCATATCTAGAAACCTTGCTTCTATACTCAAGTTAGAGATTAATGATCTAGGTTATATCTTGGATGTGACAACTCCCAGTGGCAGAATTTATACTTCTCTTCAGAAAACTAAAACCTTGCCTTTTTCTTTTGGTGGCCATAAATTTCAATCTGCTTTCATTCTTCTTGATATGGAAGATTTTGACCTAATTTTGGGGATGGATTGGCTCTTCTCCAACTTTGCTATGCTTGATTGCCGAGGCAAGAAAATAGTCTTTTGTGCACCTAATTTTAAACCTTTGACTATTTCTGGGAGAAAAGAAAGAAACCGAAATATGATTATTTCTTCTCTAAAAGCCGAAACTTTGATTGCCAAAGGATGTAGAGCCTATCTTGCTGTTGTATCCATGCCTGATCCTAAGGTGAGACCTATAGAGAGCTTGGATGTGGTGAGAGATTACCCGGATGTTTTTCCTGAGGAGCTTCCAGGGCTGCCTCCAGATCGTGAGATTGAGTTCTCAATTGAGTTAGCACCGGGCACCGCACCAGTCTCTAAGGCACCTTATAGGATGGCACCTGCCGAGCTTGCAGAGCTCAAGAAACAACTAGAGGAACTTCTTGATAAAGGCTTCATCCGTCCTAGTACTTCTCCTTGGGGTGCTCCTGTCCTTTTTGTCAAAAAGAAAGATGGGTCAATGCGAATGTGTATTGATTATCGCATGATCAACCAAGCCACCATTAAAAATAAATATCCCCTTCCAAGAATTGATGACTTGTTTGACCAGCTTCGTACTGCCACTGTGTTCTCCAAGATTGACCTTAGATCAGGTTATCATCAATTACGAGTAAAAGATTGTGATATTCCAAAGACAGCTTTCAGAACTCGATATGGACATTATGAATTCATGGTGATGCCGTTTGGTTTGACTAATGCTCCTGGAGTGTTTATGAATATGATGAACACTGTCTTCCAGCCATTCCTTGACAGCTTTGTTGTGGTCTTCATTGATGATATTCTTGTATATTCAGATTTTGTTGATCAACATCGTGAACACCTCTAGAAAGTCCTTGATGTTTTGAGCGCCCAGAAATTGTATGCTAAATTATCTAAATGTGAGTTTTGGATTGACCAAGTCATGTTTCTTGGCCATGTTATTTCGGGTGGGAAAATTTCTGTTGACCCTGCCAAAGTTCTAGCTGTCCTTGATTGGAAAGCCCCTACCAATGCTTCTGAAATTCGTAGCTTTCTTGGCCTAGCTGGCTATTACCGTCGTTTCATCCTTAACTTCAGTAAAATAGCCCTACCCATGACAAAACTTACCAGAAAAGATGCCAAATTCGTTTGGACTTCTGAGTGTGAAGCTAGTTTCCAAGAATTGAAATCTCTCTTGACTTCTGCTCCTGTTTTGACCCTACCTTCTGGGAATGATGGCTTTGTAATTTATTCTGATGCTTCTAAAATGGGTCTGGGTTGTGTCCTCATGCAAGACGGTAAAGCTGTTGCATATGCCTCTAGACAGTTGAAACCTAATGAGGTCAATTATCCAACTCACGATTTGGAATTAGCTGCCATTGTCTTTGCTCTCAAAATCTAGAGACATTATCTGTATGGTGCTACTTTTGATATATTCACAGACCACAAAAGTCTCAAATACCTCTTGACTCAGAAAGATCTCAATCTTCGACAGAGGAGATGGTTGGAGTATCTTAAAGATTATGATTTCACTATTGCATATCATCCAGGCAAAGCCAATGTTGTAGCTGATGCTCTTAGTCGTAAGAAGTCGATTTGTGCATCAATGCATCTGGAACCTTCATCTTCTGGGTTATCTCAAGCAGAATCTAGCTCAATTATTCTGGCGAATATCAATATTATTCCTAGTCTTCTTTCTGAACTCCTGTTATCTCAAAAGAACAGCCCTAGATTGGAGGAGATGACAACTCTTGTGGCGAAGCCCCAGACACATCTATCTGTTGGTATGGACGGTGGACTAAGGTACAAGCATAGGATGTGGGTACCTGAAGAGTCAGAGATTAAGAAGCGTATCCTGCAAGAGGCACACGGGTCTAAGTATTCCATACATCCTGGATCCACTAAGATGTATAAGGACCTGCAGAGACACTTTTGGTGGAGGGGTATGAAGAATGATATCGCTGAGTTTATCTCTAAGTGTCTCACTTGCCAGCAGATTAAGGCCGAGCACCAACGTCCCGGTGGTCTATTGCAACCCTTACCAATTCCTGAATGGAAATGGGAAAATATCACCATGGATTTCGTGGTGGGACTACCCAGGACCAGGAGGGGTCATGATGTGGTTTGGGTCATAGTAGACCGGTTGACCAAGTCTGCACATTTCTTACCTATGCGGACTACGAACAAGGTTCCTGAGCTTGCTGAGTTGTATATAAAGGAGATTGTACGACTGCATGGAGTACCAGTTTCGATAGTTTCAGATCGAGATCCAAAGTTCACATCACATTTATGGAAGCAGGTGCAGAATGAGCTGGGCACACAGTTGAACTTCAGCACAGCATATCATCCCCAAACTGATGGCCAGTCAGAACGTACTATCCAAATCTTAGAAGATCTTCTCAGAGCATGTGTCTTAGATTGGGGAGGATCTTGGGATTACTACCTTCCATTAGCAGAGTTCGCTTACAATAATAGCTATCAATCTAGTATTGATATGCCACCCTATGAAGCTCTCTATGGTAGGCCATGTAGATCCCCTCTCCATTGGGATGAAGTTGGGGAAAGGAAGATGCTAAAGTCCGAGGAGTTACAATTATATGCTGATAAGGTGTCTTTGATCAAGCAGAGGTTGAAACGGGCCCAGGATCGTCAGAAGTCATATGCGGATGCACACAGATCGGACAGACAGTTTAATGATGGCGACTATGTATTCTTGAAGATCAGACCTATCCGTGCCATAGCCAAGAACAAGGGAAAGCTTAGTCCGAGATATGTGGGTCCTTTTGAAGTTCTGGAGCGCATTGGCGAATGTGCTTATCGACTTGCTCTCCCTCCGCAGTACAGCATGATGCATAATGTCTTTCATGTATCCAACTTGAAACAGTATGTGAAGGATGATAGTCATGTGATGAATCACGAGCCTCTTGAGTTACGGGAGAATCTCTCTTATCCAGAACAACCTACAAAGATTCTCGACTCTAGGGTAAAGGAGCTCAGGAACAAGCAGATCCCGATGGTGAAGGTACAGTGGAACCATCACGGTGCAGAAGATGCCACCTGGGAGCTACGAACAGACATGGAGCGACATTTTACTCACCTCTTTCCTCCAGTTTAATTTTGAGGACAAAATTTCTTTTAAGGTGAGTAGGATGTGATAAAGTGAGTTTCCTAATTCTTTCATACTTTGTTCCTTTAATCTTCAGTATATCTTAAAACCCTGATTCACCTAAAGATTAATAGATCACTCAATGATAGGAACCTCGACCCCAAACTTTAACAACATGTGGGGTATGCTATGGTGAAGCTATGGTCCAAATTTCATGTCATTTGGACATTCCTAGCTCCCTCTACAATTTTTTTTACAAGTTATATTAATGTTTAATCAAATATGTGTCACGATTTCAATCATCAAGCCATAGTTTCGATTATTTTTCCTCCCTGGTTCGCGGCGCTGACGTCACCCGACTCTCCTGAGCAATGATGACCATCAGATGGCGCATCCATGGATCCTGAGTGGATCGGACGGCCATCCGGTCGTCCTCTTCCTCCGATTGACCCGCAGAGACATGGCTACAGCCACCTCGGACCACTCCTCGCCACTCCACGCTGCTTCGCGGGCAACTAACCGAGGCGTTGCCTCCACCTCGCCTCCACAAATCCACTGACCTCTCACACGACCCCCGAACGTGACCTCAACCCCTCGCACGACCTCACCAGCGAGTCCCCGTCTCCAACCGCGGCTGAGCCCAATTGGGCCTACACTCCTCAACCAACCTCGTGCCTACTTAAACCCCCTCGTAGCTCCGCCGACACATCTTTAGCTCACCCTTGCCTCCAATTCGCCCGAAGCAAGCCGGCATCGCTCCACCCTCAAGCTTTCCCCCTTCCAGTCTATCCGCCGCCGTCGAGCTGCTGGACGAGGCTCCTACCGGCCTGCTCGTCCCCAATTGGGTACTCCCTAAGCTCCGAGGCACCTTCACCCACCTTAGAGGCCCCTCACCTTGAAGCTTCATCGTCTGCCCCTCCCGCTACCTTCACCCTCCGCCGCGAGCTCTACAACTCGCCGGATTCTTGGTCGACCCAACATCTCGCGGGGAGCTGCGGCCTGCAAGCTAGCCGTCTGGGTTCGGATCCGCCTCCCAAAGGTGAACCCGACCCCCTTCTCGCGCAAGGACGAGCACAGCCTCCGCCCGAGCTCGCCGGAGTCCACCTCCCCTACCTGTTGTTCGTGAGTAAAGCAAGAAGGAGGAGGACCCGCTTGGCTTAGTTGGACCAATCGCGCGGGTCCACGTCAAGCTGACTCAGATCCAGGTAGACGAACCACAGTTCGCCAAGTAAGCAGCCCTTGACCCACCTCAGCCGTCTTAAACGCATATGCGCGAGATCTCGACCGTTGGATCTGAACATCCAACGGTTCACGCTTTTCTTTTTTTTCTTTTATCAACTCGAAATTCAGTTTATGACCCAATCTTGGGAAATTCGTTAAAAATAGTAGGAGTGTCAGAAAAATACGAATAAATACTCCATTTTGATCAGAAAAATACGAGGATCACGATTTTGACATCTGTTGACCCTAAATATGACTCGAGTAAATTATCATGTTTAAATATGTTCATATCTTGATTAATTAATTAGAAAATACTCGAATCTGTTTAAATTACCAAAAACCTGTGATCATCATCTTTTTGCATCTATATCATCATGAAATGATCAGATCCTTTTATTATGGCTCAACTACCAATAAAACCTATTTATCACTCCTTTCCCTATTTTGACCTACCAAAATGTGCATAATTAATTAATATAATCTCTAGACCATGACTCTGACTTTATGAACCTACTCTGATGTGACAATAATAATCTTGGACTCAACTCCATACTCTAAGATCCGTACTCCACTCTCATGACTCCAAATCTATTAAGGGCCTTTTATATACTCTTTAGAATATGGGTAACTTGAACAATATATCTAATAAATACCAAATCTCCAATATTTTCAGGAAATCAAAGGTACCAGTGAGGAGCATCTCTGGACTCCCCACTTCTGAGTAGAAGGTACGCCATTACCTCTTGTTGGCCTACTATACTTAATGCTTGAGATATATGAATATGTAGCACACTTGGCATAAGATATTGAATGAAATGAATGTCTAGTATGATGCTTGAATGAATTGTTAAATGTATGATTTTAATGTTTTGTTGGTTTTTTTTTTCTATATGTATACCTTGAACACCTGCAAACATAATATAGATGTTCCATCATAAGATAGCTCATAAACCACTAGGTGGTAGAGCGCATGCATAATGATCACAAACCACTTGGTGGTAGATCCTATGATGTTGTATAATGATCACAAACTCCTAGGGAGTAGATCATGAGGCCTGAAGACGTCAAAGCCACTAGGTGGCAGACGCACGAGATGTATGATGGAAAATATGCTTAAAAGATACATGTTCACTTTTGTTAATAAACTCTTGCTTAATATGGATATATTGTTGTAGTTGCCTATTACTGCCAAGTTTACTTTTATCCTTATTGCCAAGTATGAAAGAGGTAAATCAAATGACGCGTAGGCGTACTCAGTACAATATATTTATATATTGTGCTGACGCGTACCAATTGCATATGTTTTATAGGTACCTTCTGCTTATGATGCTCATGATGAAAGAAAGATGATATTGCTACTCTATATGCTGGCTCACAAATCAGATCTATCATGGGGATGCTAAAGCTAAATGGGACTCCTAGATTATGTTTCTTTTTCTTCTGTACTTAGTTTCTCATGTATTAAGTTTCTTCTGTAGAACTCCTATGCCTTCGGGCCCCTATGTATGAACACTTTTGGTTTATGTATGGAAGCTTTTTATTCGGTGCATTTATATATTCATGTGTTTGATCCACTCAGGGACGGGCAATTTTAACTCTATTGTACGCCTTATGTTGGCGCCTGAGGTGTACAGTGGAGTTAGGTTGTTAACCCGTGACATTTTGTTTGTCGCGTTTTAGGTACAATGAAAAGAACAAACAGTCAAGTGGCATATGTGATACTAAATGAGAATTAAAGTGCAAAGGAGGATTAGATAGATTAGTATCGGCGTGGATAGAAGAATAGAGATCCAAGTTTTCATAAGGTATGTAAAGAAAAATTTTATTACCATTTTCAGTATAGTCTGTTAGAATTTAATAATTGTTTATGGTTATATGCCGAACCTTTGATTCAGGATTAATGGGAGCGGCTCAACCTCTCGGTCTCCCTTAATTGGGGGTTATCGGGAGGTGGGGTCGTAACATTTGGTATCAGAGCCAGGTTCCTCATTTAACAATTAATAACTATTAAATTTTACAAACTCCATAGAACCCAAGGGAGTTATTAGAGGAGTATCCGAAAGACGGAGGTGACTAGAAAGGGATCTCGACCGGGGGCTGGCAAGATTTTTCTCCGCACCGCTAGTCGGAATACGAGGACTCCTGGACCCGTGTGACCGCCTGGCCAAAGTCTTAGGGTATGAATCGAAATAAGATACCTTTAGGACTTCTCATCTTATTCATCCCTTCTCATCACAAAAATTCTGATAAGGACCTAAAGGATTAGGGTTTTCTTTCTTCTCCTCACCCTCTTGAGGTATGGGTAAGGTTAATAAGGTTTAAGGAATCCTCCACTAAATTAATGAAAGGAATGTAAATAAGATGTCATGGACATAAGCTTAATAGATTAAGCGCAAAATACATAATAGATACATGCTTAGGTCGTATGACATAAGATGTCATGTCCTCAAAAGAGACCTGAGGCTAGACCTTCTTATCAGGAGGATAAGTTAGTCTTGGAGATAGAGATCTCCATTGCAAGTAGAGACATGGAACATACTCTGAGGATGATGCTAACCCTAACCCTAAGTGAAGGTTAGAGAGAGATGAGTTGGACCAGGTGTTTGAAAGGACATGCCTTAGGGATGCCATAGGATCCATGGGTGACCTAGCACCTTTGGCAACCCCAACCCTGGGAAGGGTCGTGCATGTTAGAGTACATGATAGCTCTTTGGATGATGATGTTAGTGATGGACCATAGAAACCCTATGGGCTTGTACCAGTAGGGTGTAGCTGGAACCTAGAGCACGTCATAGTGCTGACGGTAGGATGAAACCCTGGATAAGGAATTATGATGGATCATAAAGGGTTATGGATGATCTTGAGCAACCATAAGTGTGAACCTAGGCTTCACCCATATAGAGAATGCTTTGGAGGTTGATCCTTCATGAAGAGAGGACCTCTAATGGTAAGGTTGGTTGTAGGGTTAGCTCTAGGGAGAGCAGGAAACCCGACAAGAAGGTTGGAAGCCTAAAACCCTAAACAATGGATGACAGTGGTTGCCTCATAAGTTGATGATATCTTGGTTGCCTTTAGAGGGACCAAACCCTAGACAGTGAAGATGAAGCATATGGTGCCTATGTGCCTACAATATAGGTGTTTACCTTCTGAGGTAGGAAAAAGAGTTCCTTAGACCTAGAAAGGTTTAGTAGCAGGTTATGAGGCCTTGTACTTTGTTGGTTGTCCTTAGGGAGGACCCAACTCTAAGTGTTTCTTGGGTTGAAGGATGACAAGGAGTGCGTGTCATGTCTTTTTTATGCTTGGTTTGTAGTTAAGAGATAGAGAATGCAGTGAACCTAGGGTTCCTAGGCCTAAGAGGGGAAGTGGCATACCTAATGCTCATGATGAGAATTAAGTTTCTATAGTTTTGAGCATGGTACGCCTCATGAATAAAGGAAAAGGGAAGCCCCATAAGTTTAAGGTATATTTGGTGAACCCCTTACATCTAGGTTGATGATAAAGGAGAAAGTTTTATCTTGATCCAACATTGAGGAAAGAAGGATAAGTATGACCTAGCATGGTACAGTGAGTGGGCTGCTTATGCCTTAATGGTTTGCTAGGGTTAAGTAGGCTCGTGTGGATGTAAACCCTAGACCTAAGAGCTTTTGTGACCTCAGAGATAGTTTTCCTCCCATCCTGGGAGAGGGACCCCTTTGGAAGGGTGTATATCAGTTTTGGTTAGTTTAAGGTAACCTAAAGAGGTCTCTTAGGATCTTGAAAAGCTAAGCGAAAAGTACATGGTATGAGGATGAACCTGTAGACCCATAGATATATATCTTTGTTTGCGTATGAATGTGTTACCATGGAAGTGACCGGTAGGGGGCTTGACCAAGGTAGGCAGGTTGCCATGATCCCTATGAAAGGATGAGGGCCATCCCAGGAATGCAGAAAGAGAGATGATGAAGACATGGGTAAGGTTCTAAGTGAACATGCACTATATTGGTGAATCCTAAGTCGATCCTAGGGTCAGGTAGGAATAAGACCGATAAAGGTAGGAGTTGCCTAATTCCCCAGTTTCACATGACCATAGGGTCGGGAGGTAACAACTACCATTGTCTGAGGGCCATGGGTTAGGAGATTGATCACCTTCATGAACTCATGGGACCCAAAGGGAAGATGAGTAGGGCACTTTCTTGATGCATGAGGGAAGAGGGATGACCCCAAAAGAGTCGGTACCCTATAGACCTAGAGGAAATGACCAAGGATATAAACCTCAGTAGGTTCAAGACTAGTTTGATATCATGATGTTTGTGATAAAGAGACATATGTGGCACGTTGCAACTTAGATTTAAAGGTGTACTGGCAAGGTGGGATGTACCATCTCTACTCTTGGAACAGGAAGAACTCTGTATTTGGACTGCAGCCAAATGCTTATTTCCTCTTGTTATGGGGGTGAGAGATAGGACATTATGCATGTCATACACCAAGGATAAGAGATGATGTAGGTTGGAACGTTTCCACGAGAGATGGGGATAGAGAAGATAACCTATCTCGGTAAAGTGAATGATACATGGATGGCTTACTAGCACTAAGAGGAATGAGGTAGTCACCTTATGAGGATGTGGAGCTTACAAGTTATACCAGTTTGAGTTTGGTCACCATGATGATGAAATCAGAGAGTGTTCTTAATGGACATAGACATAGAGTTGGAGATAATATGATAAGTGAAATACATGGAAGTGTATGTCTTCAATGTTACCTAATACCTAAGGATGAGAGGTGGTAATGTATGCTCTGGTTAAGACTTGTTTGACTAGAAGCTAGAAGAGGTTGTTTGGCTAACCCTAAGTTTGAAAAGGAGAGGTGTTTGGATAACACTCAGAAGTAACAAGATACGTTGAAAGGATAAGAGGTTGTTTGGTTAGCCAGTCTAGTCCTCGATGCAATGAAGGGATGGTGGTAGAACCTCAGATGCACCTCTTTGGAAGTGAAGGTGAAGAAACCCTGACTAGAGTGGTTTAGGGTTTCAGAGGATTTGATCTTGAAAGAATCATGACATACAGGAAATCATGGTGGAAGATCATCATACACCGTGGAAAATGACAATAGCACTTTGGATGCTTAAGATGAGGTTGCATGTGGTTTATGGCCATGTAAGCCAGGAGGTAAAGGACGAACCCCAGTAACCCAGTGTATCGATATAGAGGACAAAAGAATCCCTGAGAGGGAATTGGAGCTCAACACTATGGATGTTGTGATAGGTCTTCCCTGGGCCAAAGAAGGTCGAGATATAATATGGGTTATGGTAGGTTGGCTTACCTAGAAAGGAAGAGTTTGGTTAAAGGACAGATCTAGTTGAACTACCCATGAGAGAGATGGTTCAACTACACCATGAAGCAAGTTCAAAGGTTCTTGAGTTTGACCTGAAGGTTCACTTCCATAAAGTGGAAGTAGGTACATGAAAAACTCAATGTTAGTATAATTTATCACCCCTAACTATGGTTAGTATGATCCAGACTAAAGGGTCTGATGAGGGCATGTGCGCTCGTTCAGGGTGATATCTAGAGACAATTCTTTCCCTATGAAAGATGTGACTTTGACCACCATAGCCAGTATCGGGTTTTATATGAAGCTCTGTAAGGGAGGTTATGTCGGTCACCACTTCAGTAAGGTGATGTTGGTGAAAAGGGCCACATGATGGTTAGAAAAGGGCCACATGATGGTTAGAAAAAGGGACCACAGTGCGCTTAGATGAAGTCACTTTGATTGTGCAAGGGATGAAAGGAGCCTAGAGATGATGAGAGTCGTGAGCAGATGCAAAGTAGACTGACATACAAGTTACTGTGGGAGAAAATATGACATGAAAATCCGACCCCTCTAAGTTATAACTAAGGGAGCTGAGTTCCCGATACATGGGTCCATTAGAGATGGATGGGTGGAGAAGGTTAGGTTTGACCCTACCCCTCTGGATAGAGTAATGTGAGATGAGTTCCATGTGTCCAATTTAGAGCGCTATGTGAGGTACCCGACCATGTGCTGAGCAATGAACCTAGTGAGCCCCAAGGGAGGATGAAATGACCTGAGTCACATGTGCAGTTTATAGACGCCAGAGTGAAAGAACTCAGAGAAAAGAATAAGTGATGATAAAGGTTCTTTGGAAGTGCCATGGGTAGGGAAAAGCCACATAGGGGCCAATGATGGACATGGAAAAGTCTTATCCTGAATTGTTTGTTTGCTTGTTTGAATTTTGAGGACAAAATTCCTATAAGAGGGGAAGGATGTTATAACCCCAAATTTTGGGTTCAATTGGTGAGAAATGAAATTTCTCATATCAAAGATAATTGAACAAAGAATGGTATATTTTGTTTTGAGTACATGGATTTTGTTTACAAATAGCCTTGATATTTGTGTTGTGGGCTTTATTGGCTATTGGGCCCAATAACAATGAAATAACAAAGAAAATTCAATTAGTAATTGAATAATTGAATATTTCATAAAAGAAATATGTGGAAACCTCTAGAAGGCAAATCCAAAGAGGATTTCGTGCCTCTTGGGTTCCTTGGGCTCCAAGGAGTACAAGTTGCATAAATAAAGCAATGAGAAAAGAAAAAGGTTAATTAAGTATTTATTTATGAAGAAAGAAACTAGGAAATAATGATATAATGTGGAAAATGAATGAAAAGAGGCATAAATGAGATTTCTTGGGGAAATTTCGTATCCATGTGGTTGTTAATATTAAAAGGAATGCCAATGAGGAAAATAAAAGAGAAATAAAAAGAAATCCTCAAAAAGAGATGTTTAAATGAGAAATAAACAAGATAATGTGGAATAATGCATAATGATGCATCTAGAAGGATAATAAGTATCCAATAAAGAGAATTTCAAAATAATAAGGTTTCTTGGGTGTCAAGGAGCCCCAATAAAGGAAAAGGGAGAGAAAATACCATAATTATGAAATAAAGAGATAATGGGAATACATAATCCATTAATTATGTATTTTTAATAAAAGGAAGTATTTTTCTAAGGAGAGATATATATATATATATATATATATATATATATATATATATATATATATATATATATATTCGTGGCAAATAGATAAAAGGGCAAGAATAATGATAATAAGAGAAAGGATTACCGTTTTTCTTGGTATCCATGAGATAAGGAATAACAAGGAAGAAAAGGAGAGAGAGAATATGCTTCTCCTTGAAGGAAAAGGTTTCCTTTAAAGTTTGGGACTCAGTTTCTCTTGGAGCAATGTCTTAGGGTGTGGATGACCTCCCCTATATAAAGGGGAAGCCCTTTCGAGTCCAAGAAGAGATCCCATGACCCCACTCTTCTTTCTTCTTCTTCCTCTACATCCTTTTTCGTTTAAAACCCTATCAGGGTAATGCAAGATGATCCTGGCATGACAAGGAGACCAAGGGGGACTAAGAGGAAGGCTGGACGTGCCTCGAGGTAAGAGAAAGGCTTAGTCATCAAGGCCGCACCCCGAAGCATGCACAACAGCCGCTGCCAAGCTGCAGTGACGACTGCAGGTGCTTGGCCTAATGGACGAGCAACCGATCGTCTTGGCCACGGTTTATTAGCGCCCTGGGTGTGTGAGGGCTTGGCGGAGCTAGCGGGAGCATCGTAGGAGGTCGACGGAGTGAAGAAAGGCAAGGAGAGGCGGCACAAGTTGCCTCTAGGGAGACAGCAAGGGCATGTCGTGAGGTTGAAGAAAGGAGGGAGACGCTGGACCGATTTGCCCTTTTGCGGATTAAAGGAGCGCTTAAATTACAAAGGGAAAAAGCATTTTCAATTATAAACTCTTTGAGCGGGTTGCATGGGGTCTGGCGACGTGGCGCTCTGTGATTGGTCTAAAGAAGGTAATTTTACAAAATTCATATCTCTCTAATGGTAGCTCGGATGAGTATACATAAAATATGAAACTTGCTCAGAAAATCGAGAGGAATCTAAATAAAATATAATTGAAGCCTGATTCCTTATGCAATTCGAAAAGTAGTGTAATTTATCAACTTTAATGAATTAATGGTTAAGAAACCCTATTTTGATGTAATTAATGTGAGTAATAGGGTTTATTTGATGGATAAAGTTGATATTAACCTATTAAATGTAAAAAGGAACATTGAGTTCAAAAAGGAAGAACTTTGCATAGGATTAGTTTAATTTAGAATTTATATGCTTGAAATTGGAAAAATACATAAAGTTATCCTCTTTAATGATTTAACTAAGGAAAAACCCTTAGATTTGATGATAGATGGATAATTCAAGCTGATATTAACCTGTTGTCAATAAAAGTGAAAATAGGATTTGAAAAAGATGATCCTTTGATATAGTTGGTTTAACTTAGGGTTCTATGTACATGAATATGCCTTAATGGGATTAGAAACCCTAATTTATGTTGATATGAATTCTAATGGTTTTAATTGTACAAATCGAAGAATAAAATAGAGATATGATGATTCGAAAATAAATTGAGTACCAAAGATCTTTAATGTGAATTATTTGGATAATTAGTGTTTCCTAGTGTATAAAGGTGGAAATAGTAATAAATAAGGTTCATATATGTGAGTTGAACTATAATGGAATATGATTTGTCAATTTGAAAGAAACCGAAGATGATAATTAGCCTTAATGTTTTGGATATGACCTAAAAGGATAAAGATAATAGTTTTAGTGTAAAAGAAACATATTAGACTTATTTGACATTCAATTGTGCCTATGATGCAGAAATTAGGGTTTGTGAACTAAAAGAGCATTAAAAGTGATAAATGCATAATGAAGGCTAAAACCCTAATAAAACCCTAAGGTTGGCCTAGAAATTATAAGGTGGAACCCATGTTGATCTTGTGGATGTTTTGAATAAAGCAATGACACTTGGATGTTATGCATTATTTTCAGGATATTGTCGATTGCTTGTTAATTGTGTTGAATGTTAATGCATGGACATCAAGTTACTATGGATCAGGTATGTGGTTACGATTATGAATAACCGCTATAGTTTCCCGATGTATTCTCGGATGTTTAATCGCTTTGAATGCAACTAAATTGTTGTATGTTTATTTATTTCATGCCACCATAAAGTGACTATGATTATCACCATAAATGTGCATATATAACTGGCTAGATCTGGGTCTACCTCTGTTACTTTGAAAAGGCTAAAAAAGGGGTAATCCTAGAGCAAGGTCTAGGTTACCGTGAGTTAGAGACTCTTTAGAAAATCCCGAGTTAAGGAGTGGTCTACTTACGAGTAGTGCCATGTGACTCAACCCTAGAAACTGGTTCACTTATAGGTGGATTATGAGGGGTTTAATGGGGACAATACAGAGGATAGGGTACTCTTGGATCGCAGAGTTATATCTAAAACGTAATCTTGGTTGTTAAATAAGTAATTGAATGATTACATTGTTATCATAGTTGCATGTTTATTGTTTCCCCCACATACCAGCTACGGCTGACCGACATTTTGTTTGTCGGCATTTTTGGTACAATGAAAAGAACAAACAGTAAAGTGGCACATGTGATACTAAATGAGAATTAAAGTGCAAAGGAGGATTAGATAGATTAGTATCGGTGTGGATAGAAGAATAGAGATCCAAGTTTTCATAAGGTATGTAAAGAAAAATTTTATTACCATTTTCAGTATAGTCTGTTAGAATTTAATAATTGTTTATGGTTATATGTCGAACCTTTGATCTGGGATTAATGGGTGTGGCTCAACCTCTCGGTCTCCCTTAATTGGGGGTTATCGGGAGGTGGGGTCGTAACAATTTCCTCCTTTGAGTTAGGATTTCGCAAATTATATCAATTAGGAATACATTATCTCATTACCCAAGTTTGGGTCATGATCTATCATCATATTGCCCAAAATTAGGATTTCATGCATTACAACCCAAGATTAGGGCTCCACATATCTTTATCTTATAACAACATAGGATCTCATATCAAAGTGCCACATGCCAGTATATGTCATTGTCTTGAATTAGATTTTACATCTCATTATTGCATTATGGTTTCATTTTGATCTTACCCTTGTTTTAGGGTTCCACAGGACATTACTCGTAGTTAGGGTTTCATATGGCTTCAACCTTAATTAAGGTTTCTCATAGCATCATCCTTAATTAGGGTTTACTATTCATATTCAATCATGGTTTATTATCAAAATACCCTAAATTAGGGTTTCTCATGTCATTACCCTATATCAGGGCCATACCATTTTCACAAATTAGGGTTTCACCTATCATTGCTTTCAATTAGGGTTATTTCTTTACCCTAATTTGGGGTTTCACCTATCAGTGCCCTCAATTAGGGTTATTCCTTCACCCTAGTTTGGAGTTTCACCTATCAATGCTCTAAATTAGGGTTATAACTCATGAAATTTCTTAATTAGGGTTCATGATTACTTTATCATGAATCATACCCTAATTACACATTCATATATATATATATATATATATATATATATATATATATATATATATATATATATATATATATATATATATATATATATATATATATATATATATATATATTGACAGTGTTGAGACTTAACCACTACATGATAATCATCGAAGTAGGAAGTCCTTTCTCTCATTCATAATAAAATGATATTTACATCAGATTTGATTGGATTAGGTCAACTTATCTTGGATGAAGAGTTGACACCATGTATTATGTCATTACTTCCTTAATCATTAAGGATTAATCATTCACAAGGTATTAATCATCCAATCTTATTAAGGGTACATCACAATAATCATCTTTGGTTCACATCATATAATGTTCAATTATACAATTGATCTTACAACACCTTAAGTGTCCATGCAATTTAGGGGTTACTACTTCCAAACGGTCTTGGTCACTTAGACCCCAAACGGTCTTGACCAACCAGACCTCAAACGGTCTAGCATGGATAATCTTCAAACGGTCTAGGTCTAACATTTGAAAAAATTTAGCAAAGTAGGTACTTGAAACCGTTTGCTAAAGTAGATGTTGAAACCGTTTGACAAAGTTGATGTTGAAAATGTTTCATAAAGTTGATGTTGAAACTGTTCAACAAAGTTGATGTTGAAACCGTTTGACAAAGTTGATGTTGAAACCGTTTGAGTCTCAACCGGTTTGGGATCATTTGGTCCCAAATGGTCTTGAGACCGTTTGGTCCCCAATGACCGTTCGGACTCAAACGGTCTTGAGACCGTTTGGTCCAAACCTCCTCAAAACCGATTGGACCAAGAATGGTCTCAACCACTCAATTCGATTTAGGGTTTCCATGGTTAACCCCCTCATTCATTAAATCCATATAATTACTCATCAATTGAACTTAAGCATCATGCTTTAGTTGAGATAATACATCATCCTTAAATTGATCAAACCTTCAATTGGTCATCAATTAGGTTTTTGAACTCAATTGAATTAGGGTTGAAATCGATGAGCCTTCAATATTAGACATTGTGTCACTAATTGCTTTGAAATTATTGGACCACCATTCAAATTGGGCATGACCTGACCTCAAACTATCTTGAGGTCATTTGGATGACCTCCAAACGGTCTTCAGACCGTTTGCCCAATCCATCATCAAAATTGGTGAAGTTCAATTAGGGTTTGCATCATTGGATTGCTCATGAATCTAGTTATTGATTGCATTACAACTTGATATCTTTGGGTCTTCAATTACTCAACCAAACTAAACCCTATACCTCCAAACGGTCATGGGTGGCCTCCAAATGGTCTTGAGACCGTTTGGGTGATCTCCAAACGGTCTTGAGACTGTTTGGGTTAATCAACCCAAAGAATTACATAAATAAATTGCAAATTCAACACTTAATCCGATTAGGGTTTCCAATTAGACTGTTGTCCATTCATTGGTTTAATCAATTGGAATCATCAGATCCTTATCCAACATGTTCTAGGGTTATGACCTCAAATGGTCAACCCATCCAAATGGTCAACCTTCTTAAATGGTTTGGGATTCCAAACCCCAAACGGTTTGGAAACCTTTTGGTCTCCAAACAGTTTGGTGAAACCGTTTGGACCAAAATCCTCAAAACTGTTTGCAAGGGGAAATTGTTGGATTGCATTCCCAAGATGATGTTTATCGTCATCTACCTTCATTCTTTCAAAGATCACTGCTGTTTTCATGGTATTTACATTAATGGATAAAAGAAATTGCAACATAGAACAAAACGTTCAACAAATCATGGAGATTTCAAAGCAATAACAATATTTAAGGGTTTGAGTTATGTAACCCGCCTCCAATTGAGCTTGAAAGCTTGGTACTTCACGTCAAAAATGGTGGAGGAAGCTTTTGCAACTGCCCAAAGTCTGTTCTCAAGCTTTTTGGATGAAAGGATTGGCTAGGTTTGAAGATGGAGTGAAATAGAGAAGAACCATGCATTGTTTTATGATTTTCACCATGAAATCAAGGTGAAATAAGATCAAGAACTTTCCAACAGGTTGGGGGTCGTCCTCCAGCTGCTCCTAGCTCCTTTGGTTGGTTGCAAGCAAAGATAAGAAGTGGGGTTCGGAAAAAGTCTTTCAATTGAGTTGGAAAGGGTTCTTTTATAAGAAAATCAATGAGAGAGAAAATGCCTTTATAAAAGTCTTTTAATTCCAAAATTAGTGCCACCTCTTCCCCTTAATTCCTTGGCCATTAAGCCATATTCATCCATTTGCAAAACCTCTTCATTATCCAAGAATTAAAGGAAAAGAAATTAAGCACCTTAAACATATTATAATAATATCCCACTTTTAGTGGATATTACTTTTTATTAACTTAATGTGTGTGAGTTATCTATTCCCATTGATATTTTCGTTGCCTTTTGCAAGGCACAAGCTCGTAAAATACTTTGAAAATTCATCCCTCAACTTTTGGTTGAAGGGCACTTCAATTAATATATTTCTTTTTGCATTAAATTGAATTAAAGTTCAAATGATGCTTAAATCTTGATTATTTTAATATCTAGATTCTCTCTCCTTCAAAGAGATACAATGAGACGCCCCTCTCATTTCTTTGCTCCACATGATCCCAAGAAACAATAGGGACCATTTAAAAGTGGTAATTTACATATTGAACCATAGGTTTTGGGTAAATTGCATATTACACCAAAACTAGGTCTTAATGCACAAGCAGTGCTCAAAAAGCTCTATCTTGGTTCTCAAGCTTGTGGAAACCATACCACTACATCATATTCACTCTCATGATGCTTCAAAACCTGAGGAACATATTATCATGCACAATTTGCAAATAAACCCCTCAACTTGGGTAATTAGCACTTTAGTCCAAAACAAGCAAAACATTGATTTCACAATATTCAAAAAGGACTAAAATAGAAATATAAGTTCCCCAAGAGTCTTAATTACCTTCAAAGAAATATGAACAAGCATCTAATCAACATTATTAAACAAAACACCTAGGGTTAGAGCATAACCCATGTCAGGGATGTTACAAATTATCCACCTCTTATAAGGATTTCATCCCCAAAATCATTAACAAAAACATTTAAGAGAAAAGAGTAGGGTATTTCCTCCTCATCTCTTCCACTAGTTCCCATATAGCTTCTTCTATGCCACGGTGATTCCAAAGGACTTTTACAAGACATATGTCTGTCTTTTTCAGCTTTTTAATTCTTTTATCAAGGATCATCACAGGTCCTTCAACATATGATATGCCATCATTTAATTCTACCTCCACAGGTTGTAGAACTAAATTTGTGTCAGGATGACACTTCCTTAGCAAAGAGATGTGGAACACTGGGTCCAACTTATGCAACTCAGGTGGTAACTCCAGCTTATAAGCTACCTCTCCAATCCGTTCAATGATTGGATAAGGCCCCATAAATCTAGGAGCTAACTTTCCTTTCCTTCCAAATAGAAGAACTCCTTTCCAAGGTGAGACCTTGAGATATACTCTATCTCCAACTTGGAATTCTAAAGGTCTTCATCGTTTGTCGGCGTATGATTTCTATCTATCTTGTGCAGTCTTTAACTATTGTTGTATTACTTTAATCTTTTCCATTGTTTGCTGCATTAGCTCAGGACCCAAAAGTTGATTTTCTCCAATTTCATACCAACATAAAGGAGATTTACATCGTCTACCATATAATGCTTCATATGGTGCCATGTCAATATTGTGTTGATAGCTATTATTGTAAGAAAATTCTATCAAACTCAGGTGTAGATCCCAACTTCCTACAAACTGAAGGACACATGCGCTAAGAAAGTCCTCCAAAGTTTGTATAGTCCTCTCAGATTGTCCATCTATCTGGGGGTGAAAAGTTGTACTAAACCTTAATTGCATACCCAAAGCTTTATGAAGTCGTTCCCAACAATGACTCGTGAACTGGGGATCTCTATCAGAAATGATAGTAGCTGGAACCTCGTGCAACCGCACTATCTCATCTACATGTAACTGTGCCAACTTCTCAGCAGTGTAGGTTGTTTTGACAGGTAAGAAATGTACTGTCTTTGTCAACCTATCAACTATCACCCATATGGAATCATGACCTTTGGTTGTTCTAGGCAAACCAACCACAAAGTCCATGGTTACATGATCCCACTTCCACTGTGGTAATGGCAAAGGTTACATTGTTCTTACGGGCTTTTGATGTTCATCTTTAACCTTCTGACACACCGGACACCACAGAACAAACTCTGCTACATCTTTCTTTAATCCATGCCACCAATACATATCTTTTAAGTTATGATACATTTTGGTTCTCCATGGATGCATAGCATACATCGAAGAATGAGCTTCCTCCAGGACTAACTTTCTTAAGTTATTAGCATCAGGTACTATAATCCTACCATGGTAACATACTACCTAATCCTCTAACTCATGAAAGCCATCCCATTTCTCACTACCAAACTCTGACCTAATATGTTGAACTACATCATCAACATGTTGTGCTTCTTTAATCTGCTGTCTCAGAGTTCGTTTTATGTGCATCTCAGCTAACAACCCGACTAACCATGATACTTTAAACTGTACATTGTTTTGCCTCAAGGATATAAACATATCCCTCTTAGAGCACACTAAAGAACTCAAGTATGCTTTATTTAGGGTTGGTGTTCTTGATTTTCTACTTAGTGCATCAGCAAACACATTAGCCTTTCTAGGATGATAATCAATTGTGCAATCATAGTCCTTGATTAACTCCATCTAGCGGCATTGCCTCATGTTTTGTTCATGTTGAGAAAAGATATACTTTAGGTTCTTATGGTCTGTGAAAATCTGAAATATGTCTCCATAAAGATAATGTCTCCAGATCTTCAAAGCATGGACAACAACAGCTAGCTCTAGATCGTGTGTAGGATAATTATCCTCGTGTTTCTTAAGTTGTCTAGAAGCAAAAGAAATCACTTGCTTATCCTCCATCAACACACATCCTAGGCCATTTTTAGATGCATCACATAAAACTATGTACCCCTTTCCCTACTCAGGTAGCACTAGCACAAGTGCACTTGTCAACCTTTCTTTCAATGACTGAAAAGAATGTTGACACATGTCATTCCATACGAAAGGAACCTCCTTCCTTGTCAACTTGGTTAGGGGTAAAGATATTGAGCTGAAGTTCATAATGAACCTCCTGTAATAGCCTACCAACCATAAGAAACTATGTATCTCTATTAGTGTTTTAGGATGTTCCCATTGCAGGACAAATTCTACCTTCTTAGGATCAACATGAATACCTGAGGTAGATATTACGTGTCCAAAAAAAGAAACTTCTGGTAACTAGAATTCGCATTTGCTAAACTTAGCATACAACTTATGCTCTCTTAGCAAAGTCAAAGCATGACGGAGATGGTGCTCATGTTGTTGAACATCTCTACTGTATATCAGGATGTCATCTATGAAGACCACTACACATTGGTCGAGAAAAGGTCGAAAGATTATATTCCTGAGTTCCATAAATGCAACTGGTGCATTAGTTAGTCCAAACAATATAACTGTGAACTCATAGTGACCATACCTTGTCCTAAAGGTAGACTTAGGTATGTCATCTTCCTTAATACACAACTGATGGTATCCCGACCTCAGATCTATCTTAGAAAAGACAGTCACACCATGCAACTGATCAAACAAGTCATCAATCCTGGGCAGAGGATACTTGTTCTTTATAGTTACTTTGTTCAATTATCTGTAATCAATGAATAACCGCATCGATCCGTCCTTCTTCTTAACGAAGAGGACCAGAGCACCCCATGGTGAAGTACTCGGTCGGATAAAACCCTTCTCAAGCAACTCATACAATTGTTTCTTAAGTTCTGCCATCTCAGTAGGCACCATCCTATACAGTGTTTATGCTATAGGTTGCGTGCCCAGAACTAGATTAATTTCAAAATCAATCTCTTGGGGCAGAGGTACACCTGGAAGTTCTTCAGGAAACACATCTTCCAATTCCCTGACTATTGGAACTTCAGAAGGATTAGAACTCTCCATATGGTATCTACTACATGTGCTAAGAATGCAAAACATCCTTGCCTCATCAACTTCTTAGCTACCATAGCTGAAACAAGACAGGTTGGAAGAATCTTTCTATCTCCTTGAAAGATCCATGTGTCACTATCATCCGTGAACACAACTTGCTTGGACTCACAATCCAAGACAACCGTATACTTTTCTAGGGTGTCCATTCCGAGAATTATATCAAACCCATGCATCTCAAGTGGTATAAGATCCACTTGAATGCGATGTTCAGAAAAAAAAAGAGTGCAGGAAGAACACACCTCCTGTAATACTACAGATCCCATCAAAGGAGTTTCTAACTTAAAACTCTTTGCCCTATGACCAACTGTCATATTGCAGCCAAGAATCACTCTTTTAGTGATAAAAGAATGCGTAGCACCCAGATCAATTAAAACAGATATAACGCAGGATGTAGACATATCAGAATAAAATAGTTCCATCTGACCCGCCACAACCCTAGGGTTGACGACTGCATCAAGCTGATTCATCGCATAGAATCTCGTCGTCGCCTGTGGTTGACTCAGTGCTCGATTTCTAGGTGCCGATGATCCATCTTGGGACGCTTGTCCACGTCCTCTAGCTCCACTTGGAAACTGTCTTCTCTGTGAGCCTTGCTGACTCTACCTCTGAGGTTGAGTCACACTTGCCTCTCTGGCTCGACAATCCTTCATCAAATGCCCCATCTTTCTGCATATAAACCAACCTTTTTTCCCAGGTTGTGGTCTAGATGGTCCTATTATCGATCATGATGTTGAACTGTGTGCTCGTTGTGGTGGTAAACTATGACCTCTACCCCAATTAGACATCCATTGCGTCTGGGTATTAAACTTTAGTGGTGCGATTGGTGCAGAGAACCTCAGTTTCTTAAAACTTTTAGACAAGGGTCCTTGAAACTTAGGATACACTTTCTTACTCATAGTCGGTCACTTCTCTATCACAGACATCTCTATCCGTCTGAAAGACTCTACAAAGGTAGAAAACCTCTCCATGTTCTCTAATGTAGACAAAGGAGTGGTCAAATCGACATTCAATACCTTATCAAAACACTGAATCCTTTCTTCATCAGTCGCTACCATATGCAGACAGAACCACTGAATCTCCATGAACTTAGCCTCATACTCGCTAACGTTCATTGGTCCTTGCCTTAATCTCTCAAACTGAGAGATTTTCTCATCCAGGAACGTCTCATGAAAGTATCTATTAACGAATTCTCGTTGAAATACTTCCCATCCGATCTCCATCCCTGGCCTCTTGCCTTCTTCTATGGTCCACCAATGACCAGCACTCCCTTTAAGAAGGTACATTGTGTGTCTGACCTTCTCAACTTCTGGGATGTTAAGGATTCTAAAGGCCTTCTCCAGTTCAGTCAGCCACATGTCTGCGTCTGCTAGGTCAGTTGTTCCAGCATACTCTGTGGCTCCAACCTAATGGAGTCTCTCAAACATCTTGTCGGTTCCATGTCCTTCATGGTGGGTAGTTGCCCTAGGTGCAGGTAATGGCATCCTATCAGTCATATGAGTCATGGCGGCAATAAAATGTCCAAACATGGCTTGGAAGGTTGGGTTCCCCATATCTGCTTGATTGAACTAGGGTTCTTTACGTATGGGCTCCTCCCTATCATAGTTTATTACACCTCCTCCTAGTGCAGCAATGCTGCTCTCAGCAGCATGTTCATCGTGTGATCCATACATCTTTAGTCTTTCTTCTCCTCCTATATGAGCAGAAGACACTATCAGATAAACTGGAAGACACTAGAACAGACTCAACAACCTTAATCCTATGTCTCTGTAGACTCAGCGAACCTAGAGCTCTGATACCAATAAATTGTGGCATCCAACTTATGAAAACAAGATTAACTAAAGTAGAAGCGATCATTAGCAGTAGAATTACTGAAAATTTAAATCTTTTTACAAAGATATCCATAAACTAAAATACTCTTTCATAACGAACCGAAGTACTTTAAATACATTCTGGTTTACTAGTACATCTCTGGTACTATTTCTTCTCGAGAGTTACAAACATGTGCTACCCTGTTAGACTATATAAAGGCAATATAAAAATCTCGAGGCATCAAGCCAAAATCTCAGATCGATTTAAACTAACTACTGACTCCTAGTACTTGAGAGTACAAAGATGACACATAGGACTCTCTATATACAAGACATGACACCCAGTGTCTCCACTTGAGAATTCACTATTGTCCTTGGTTCTGCTGTTGTTGTTCTTCCCTCGTTGTAGGGTTTCTGCCTCTTCTGCATCTACCTAAAAAGTTAAATCCCACGGGGGTGAGACAATTGAAAAATTGTCCCAGCGAGAGATATAACTCTCTGTCAGAAATATTATTATAGCATCTAATGGTATATAACTGAGCAGAAGATTCATAAGTATTTAATAGTAGTTAATTTAATGTATAAATAGATTAGAGCATTATTCTTTACTGAAGCATTTCTCATATAATTTGATGAAGCAGCATGTTACTTATCCAATAAGGAATTGAAAATCATAGATAGCATTTGTTCATTTAGAATATACTATGCAAAGTAATGTCAACCAATGATTCTCATATTTCAACCTTAAGCAAATATGCTACACGACTGATTACATTTTACAAGCATACTTAATGCCCTGAGGAGATGAGGTATACCGCTCATACTCCAACCGACCATTGTGAAATCGAAATTGGTACCATACATAGGTCAAGAGAAGAGCCGAATTCCCATGACCTCATCTTCCTTAGTCAGTGTGAGGACCAACTACAAGACATCTTGTGTCTCTGCCAAATAGCTTTCCAGGGTATACTGGCAACTTCACTATTAAAGTTAGAGTGGCATTATGTAATCTCTTAAAAATTGAGAGATATTATAATTATCTCACATCGATCAGTCATTAAGATCATCGGGAGATTAATGGTACATCCATCCCGACATTCGGCAGATTAGTGATAATTCCATAATGTCACATATAATGAAGGATTGAGAGATTTAATGTTTACCTTACATCAATTCCTTCATTAGGGTGTAAGGATATTCACACCCATAACCCCCACATACTCAAAAGTATTCCCCCAGGAGTTCCCTTAGGAAAACCTATTTCACCATCACCAAACTACTGACGATGATGGATCTATGTTCAGGGCTCTACATGATATCATTTCACTTGATTAATTAAATGCATTACAGTATAGTTTTAGCATCAAACATGTTTTCAAACATGAAACATTATAAAAATTTCTATAAAGAATGTATATTGTTTCTATCAAGTTCCTTTCAAAGAAAGCTTCGTTAAACATTAGGATCTCAATCCCTTATCACATCAGGGTATACTCATCCCTTATTATCTTATCATCATGATTATGAAGCATGGGTAATCAAACCGTCAAATCATCAAACACTTGTTACCAACTTATCCGATAACTTAATGCTTTCAGGTTATCTGACCATTGTAAACATAATATTTGCAATACAAGTATTTCACAATACTCTTAAAGCCCAATAATATCACTCGTTACCTCTTACTTTGTAACACAGCATGTTATGGCTCACAAAGCCCATAAAGCGATTTCAATAGTAAATTATCATAGCTCTTACCTGGCTATGACCACCGTCTCATGAAACCTACATAATTAGTGCACATAATAACAATTATGTAAATTACAAATCAACACTATGCATTATATGAGTAACATCACTATTTCCTCCTTTGAGTTAGGATTTCCCAAATTATATCAATTAGGAATACATTATCTCATTACCCAAGTTTGGGTCATGATCTATCATCATATTGCCCAAAATTAGGATTTCGTACATTACAACCCAAGATTAGGGCTCCACATATGTTTATCTTATAATAGTATATGATCTCATATCAAAGTGCGAGATGGCAGTATATGGCATTGTCTTGACTTAGATTTTACATCTCATTCTTGCGATATGGTTTCATTTTGATCTTACCCTTGTTTTAGGGTTCCATAGGACATCACCCTCACTTAGGGTTTCATATGACTTCACCCTTGATTAAGGTTTCTCATAGCATCATCCTCAATTAGGGTTTACTATTCATATTCAATCAGGGTTTATTATCAAAATACCCTGAATTAGGGTTTCTCGTGTCATTACCCTAAATTAGGGCCATACCATCACCATAGATTAGGGTTTCACCTATCATTGCTTTAAATTAGGGTTATTCCTTCACCCTAATTTGGGGTTTCACCTATTAGTTCCCTCAATTAGGATTATTCCTTCACCCTAGTTTGGGGTTTCACCTATCAGTGCCCTCAATTAGGGTTAGGACTCATTAACTTTCTTAATTAGGGTTCATGATTACTTTATCAAGAATCATACCCTAATTACACAATCATATATATATATATATATATATTTATATATATATATATATATATATATATATATATATATATATATATATATATATATATATATATATATATATATATATATTGACAGTGTTGAGACTTAACCACTATAGGATAATCATCCAAATAGGAAGTCCTTTCTCTCATTCATAATAAAATGATATTTACATCAGATTTGATTGGATTAGGTCAACTTATCTTGGATGAAGAGTTGACACCATGTATTATGTCATTACTTCCTTAACCATTAAGGATTAATCATTCACAAGGTATTAATCATCCTATCATATTAAGGGTACATCACTATAATCATATTTGGTTCACATCATATAATGTTCAATTATACAAATGATCTTAAAGCACCTTAAGTATCCATGCGGTTTAGGGTTAACTACTTCCAAACGGTCTTGGTCGCTTAGACCCCAAACAGTCTTGACCAACCAGACCTCAAACGGTCTAGTATGGATAATCTTCAAATGGTCTAGGTCTAACACTTGAAACCACTTAGCAAAGTAGGTACTTGAAACTGTTTGCTAAAGTAGATGTTGAAACCGTTTGACAAAGTTGATGTTGAAACTGTTTGACAAAGTTGATGTTGAAACCATTTGACAAAGTTGATGGTTAAACCGTTTGAGTCTCAACCAGTTTGGGATTGTTTGGTCCCAAACGGTCTTCAGATTGTTTGGTCCCAAATGGTCATGAGACCATTTGGACTCAAACGGTCTTGAGACAATTTGGTCCAAACCTCCTCAAAACCGATTGGACCAAGAATGGTCTCAACCACTCAATTTGATTTAGGGTTTCCATGGTTAACCCCCTCATTAATTAAATCCATATAATTACTCATCATTTGAACTGAAGCATCATGCTTTAGTTGAGATAATATATCATCCTTCAATTGATCAAAACTTCAATTGGTCATCAATTAGGGTTTTGAAGTCAATTGAATTAGGGTTGAAATCGACGAGCCTTCAATATTAGACATTGTGTCACTAATTGCTTTGAAATTATTGGACCATAATTCAAATTGGGAATGAACTGACCTCAAATGGTCTTGAGGTCGTTTGTATGACCTCCAAATGGTCTTGAGACCATTTGCCCAATCCATCATCAAAATTGGTGAAATTCAATTAGGGTTTGCATCATTGGATTGCTCATCAATCTAGTTATTGATTGCATTACAACTTGATATCTTTGGGTCTTCAATTACTCAACCATACTCAACCCTAAACCTCCAAATGGTCTTGGGTGATCTCCAAACGGTCTTGAGACCATTTGGGTGATCTCCAAATGGTCTTGAGACTATTTAGGTTAATCAACCCAAAGAATTACATTAATAAATTGCAAAATCAGCACTTAATCCGATTAGTGTTTCAATTAGATGATTGTCTATTCATTAGTTTAATCAATTGGAATCATTCAATCCTTATCCAACATGTTCTAGGGTTCTGACCTCAAATGGTCAACCCATCCAAACGGTCAACCTTCTTAAACAGTTTGGGATTGCAAACCCCAAACAATTTGGTGAAACCGTTTGGACAAAAATCCTCAAAACCATTTGCAACGGGAAATTGTTGGATTGCATGCCCAAGATAATGTTTATCATCATCTACCTTCATTATTTCAAAGATCACTGCCATTTTCATGGTATTTACATTAATGGATAAAAGGAATTGCAGCATAGAACAAAATGTTCAACAAATCATGGAGATTTCAAAGCAATAACAATATGTAAGGGTTTGAGTTATATAACCCGCCTCCAATTGAGCTTCAAAGCTTGGTGCTTCACGTCAAAAATGGTGGAGGAAGCTTTTGTAACTGCACAAGGTCCGTTCTCAAGGTTTTTGGATGAAAGGATTGACTAGGTTTGAAGATGGAGTGAAATAGAGAAGAATCATGCATTGTTTTATGATTTTCACCATGAAATCGAGGTGAAATAAGATCAAGAACTTACCAACAGGTTGGGGGTCGTCCTCCAGATGCTCCTAGCTCCTTTGGTTGGTTTTCAAGCAAAGATAAGAAGTGGGGTTCAGAAAAAGTCTTTCAATTGAGTTGGAAAGGGTGCTTTTATAAGAAAATCAATGAGAGAGATAATGTCTTTACAAAAGTCTTTTAATTCCAATATTAGTGCCGCCTCTTCCCCTTAATTCCTTGGACACGAAGCCATATTAATCCATTTGCAAAACCGCTTCATTATCCAAGAATTAAAGGATAATAAATTAAGCACCTTAACCATATTATAATAATATCCCCCTTTTGGTGGATATTACTTTTTATTAACTTAATGTGTGTGAGTTATCTATTCCCTTTGATATTTTAGTTGCCTTTTGCAAAGGCACAAGCTCTTCCAATCCTTTGCAAATTCATCCCTCAACTTTTGGTTGAAGGGCTCTTGAATTAATATATTTCTTTTTGCATTAAATTGAATTAAAGTTCCAATTATGGTTAAATCTAGATTATTTTAATATCAAGATTCTCTCTCCTTCAAAGAGATACAAATGAGATGCCCCTATCATTTATTTGCTCCACATGATCCCAATAAATAATAGGGACCATTTAAAAGTGGTAATTTGCATAGTGAACCCTAGGTTTTGGGTAAATTTCATATTACACCAAAACTAGGTTTTAATGCACAAACATTGCTCAACCAGCTCTATCTTGGTGCTCAAGCTTGTGGAAACCATAACACTACATCATCTTCACTCTCATGATGCTTCAACACCTGAGGAACACATTATCATTCAAAATTTTCAAATAAACCCCTCAACTTGGGTAATTTGCACTTTAGTCCAAAACAAGCAAAACATTGATTTCACAATATTCAAAAAGGACTAAAATAGATATATAAGGTCCCCAAGAGTCTTAATTACATTCCAAGAAATATGAACAAACATCTAATCAACATTATTAAACAAAACACCTAGGGTCAGGGATGTTACACTTATCTTATTCTGTAGACATGTACTGGTACATGGATCTCAAGACCTACACCAAAGTGCTTGGGTCATACTTATCTTATCTGATTCCCACTCATCATACTCGTGGATGAGATTATGGGCATGCAATAAACTAAGGTATCTTTTACTTACGATTTTTATCTAATTGTGGCCACCATTATACAATAAGTCCTCCTTTGTGACACCGAAGTGTCCTCTATGGTGCAACACACCCTCTGTTGGCACAACGTGCCCTCTGTTGATACTGAAGTGTCATATATGGTGAAATGCACCCTCTATTGGTATAACATGCCCTCTACTAATACTGAAGTGTCCTCTATGGTGCAATGCACCCTCTGTTGGCATAACATGCCCTCTGTGACACCCGCAGTGTCTGGCACAACACACCCTCTGAATCATCATGGGACTCTCCGTTGAGGACTTATTATATAATGTATTATGTGAAGGTTTTGAATTAATTGTCATAATTTTATCTTTACTAAACTCTAAATCTAAACTTGTCTGAAACTGAATACTGAGTACTGAACATGTATTGAATTCTGAATCTGAATCTCTGCTCTTAACTTCTTAATTGAAATTATATCTAAATGTGAATATGTATCTCAAATTACTACTTAATTGAGATTGGGTCTATAACCTGTATCATGTATCTTTATCAAAATATGGCTACCCACACACTGAGTAATCTAAGTCTGAATATAAATCTCTTATTCTTAAGTTCCAAACTGAATCCATTATTGGATTAGAACATGTATCTCATTATCTGGGTAAACTTTATTCTAAAACTCTTATTTGGTAAGATTACTTCAGTACACCAATTATATCATAAATGAGTCTAATGGCATATGAGATAGGATCTGAAATGAATATAGAAATACTAAGTATAGAAAGTATCTTAAGTCAAGCTTGTAAAAGAATCATAAGTACAACATATCTAAAAATATCAATTCTGAAAAAATGGTTCAATCCTTCTTATAAAATATGATGTTACCCTAAAACTTTGCATATGAACTTACATATTAAACCTTAAACACCAAAATAGAAATCTTATAAAATATTGTATTACAACCTAACCATAACTTAATGTGTCATTATCTTATAATGCCATCATGAACTCATTTTTACAATACATTGTGATCCCAAAAGTACATTTATCTTGAAAATTGGATCATGTCTTCATATGTTCAAAACTTGTATTGTCTCATTGTACTTCACTTCTAGATATTACTCATTCTATATAATTTGATTAACTATTTAGTTCTTGAATCTCTCTATATATAAGAAAACATGATTCTAATTGAAATCCGACATGGTTATACCTATATATATGAGTAATTATCAATATACTTATATGAAAATATAAATACAAAGTTATTCCCAATCATGAACCAAGCATGACTACATTACTTGCATATCTTATTTTGCAATCTTGTCTATTAATTCTCATCATTCCTAAGAATTCTTATAGGCACATGACTCTTTAACTTTCTCATGAACCTGGTTCATGAGTCCCTATCACTCTTATAAATCTTAATAACATATCGCTTCTTGAGATATTAGGCACATGCAAGGATGTATCCATAAATGTATAAAAATCATACTTGCATATCTTAACATCAAATCTTGGAACATTGGATCACATAAAGTATAAAGTCTTACAAAAATATTCTAAGTTTGATAGATGTGAATACTCATGGACATGAACCACTTACCTTTATATTGAAGATGTTCTTGATGTAGCCTTGTTTCCTTGATTCACAATATAGATACCTAGTCATCAACAAAATTGTATAAGTCCATGTGTAATCTCCTCTCTTCGTTTCTAAATCTGAAACCTCGTCATCCTAATCCCTTAGACTGAATTAGGAATCATATTTAACTAAGATTGACTCTAATTCAAAGCATGTTTCATGTTTAAACATTGAATTAATCTTGATTCACATATTATATGGCATACACATACTAATATATATATTCATTATACCAAAAAAATATCATATACACTAATATGCAAGTATATACCTCATATACCAAGAGTACACTCCATGCATATTCACATATACTACTATTACTGGCTCATTATAAAATCATATAAAAATATAATTATAATAATTTTCCATACTAAATAGGCACATAAAATACATGTTGCTTCATAGATACTCTTGGATCAACTTACATAATGGCTACTAAGGCCAAAAACTAATTATGAAGCAATTATATATGAAAGTCCATCAAAACTTTCAGAATAGTAATCATCCAATGTATTAAGATAATGAGTGAAATACCCAAAATACCCTTATTAGGGTTTATATCAAAAACCTCAATAAAACTTCATATAATAGAAATCAGGCTTTGAAATTATGTTAATAATATCATAATACACATTTCATAAAATTTGCATGAATTTCTAAATTCATTTGCTATTTTTAATGCCCAAAATATCAAAATCTTTTATATTCTAGCAATCAAACTAAAATAAATATCAAACATCTGAAACACCCTTTGTCTATATTTTTATAGGATAGTAAACATCATGAGATTTTTGTAGATACCTTATTTGATAAAATCTGAGTTTCCAATCCCAAGATATAGATTTTTGAATATACCTCAATTTGGATCAACACCAGTCGTTGATTTGAGATCTAAGGGAATGTGGCATGCGACCCCCTTCTCCTTGCTTTCTGGGTCACAGATCCAACATGACCCGTCTCCTTATTCACATGTGAACCTGAACGAGGGGAGGTCCCCTGTTCTATGTGTGTAGGTTGCAACATCCGCAGGGTTTGCCTTTGGCACCCTAAATCTCGACAGTCAGGTCGTCACACCTTGTGCCCCAATGTCAGTTACCTCCGTTCAACCTCCTTGCCCTTGCCAACACCATCAAGAAGCACCATTAGACCAAGATCAGAATTGTTAGCCTCTGCCCTACTTCTGCCACAATGGCTCTTCTCCACCCTTTCTCTTTCTCTCACCCTCAGTTTCATGTGAAACCCTAGAATCAAAGTCGTTGGCCCCTCATAAATCGAAATCTGAGGTTTTTATAGCCTCTGAAGCCTGCGATCATGGGCGAGGCCCCCCTTTTATGGGTGCTCTATTTGCACCCTGTAAACAAGGGTCGCGGCCTCCAGTCCGTGCGGACTGGGGTCGCCCCCCTTTTTATTTTGTTTTTCTTCTTCTTTTTAATTAAAGTCCAAAGCCAAGAAATAATTAAATAGCCTAGTACATAGCTTCAATTGATCCCAAATTTTAGTACAAAAACTATATTACCTTTATCTTTACATGAGCAAGAGTCTAGGTAGAATCTAATTGGATAGACAATCCAAAACCATCTTTTAAATAAAAACTAGATAATTACATATATAATCACCTAGGCCACTAGATAAATAAAAAACATCTAAGTTTTCTCTCTTGATCTTGTATACCAAATATCCATCTATCAAAATTACATTGAGTATTTATTATGAACAAAAAATGCTAAATCCCCAAATTTGAATTCTAAGGACCCATATGTGAAACTTAATTGGTCCAATAGGGATGGAATTGGGATCTAGGGCACATGGCCCATCCCTTAGTATTTCAAAGGGTCCATAAACTTAATTGTATTCTAAATCATGAAAATATGTCTTCAATCAATATAATTTCTCAATTTAAGCTCATGTATGACATATGTGATTAATATTTCTTTAGTTACATAACATGAAGACCTAAGCTAGGCCTAAGGCTCAAGCTATGAACTGGACTCATCATATTATATATTTGTCACATTATTGTTCATAGGAACAATTCATTTATATTCATATCCAACCGACCACAATCATACACATTTTGTGAACTTAATTACATACCTATCCATGGTTATGTTCATTATGTCCATTGGCATGCATTTACTAGAAAACCCCAAATAAAAGGCTTACTTTAGCTATGAAATGGAGGATGTTACAATTCTACCCACCTTTTAAAATAAATTTCGTCCCTAAAATTTCTCTAGGCTACTACCCACCTTAGGGTTCTGCTTACCTCTTCATTTATTGTAAAGCACACTTATGTTCAAACTTTTGCATGAAAAGAGATATGTAATGTATTTTCATAAAGATTTATGTGAGTATTATCTATTACCTTGGTCTACTTCTCAACTCATACTTAGGGTTTATGAAACAAAACTTGTCTCAATACTTAGGGCATCTACCTCAACCTTATCATGACTTCCTAACATTAGTTCCACATGGTTGTCTAATCTTGGGTTCTTTAGGTAACTCCTACATTCCTAGATATGTGGTGATCAGGCACATACCCAGAAATGTGGGATCCTGACATGCTATCCCTCACTAACCCGCTAACACATGTGTCCCATACCACATGGGCTAGTAAGAAAGGAGAGATGCATAAAAGTATAGTGCTCATGCAATTCCTTTTCAATTCTCAATTGGCTGGCCATAACCATTGAGAATGGACAAGCAACATCATTAACTAGGGTTAGGTTGAAACATGAGACTTAGAATAGGTAAACATCTAGTTCTGACATCTCTATTTCTTCTAAGGTGAAAACTCTTAGTCATTCTAGGTCATTGTATCTTTTCTTGGGAATCTATCCCTAAATCCTAATCTCTTATCTTCGTCTAGGGTGACTATGAGAATCATACTTGCCTAGTGGCCATTTACCAAATTGCTCTGATTCCATATTGTGACACCCAAAATTTTATATCACATGAGCAGAAGCAAATTGTTTTTTTTTTCTGGGAGTGTCACAAGAATGATAACCATTGCAATAAAAGTAAATGAAACACTTTGTAAAACTATAAAATGATTCATACATAGCTTTTTGTCAACATAAAACTACATCATGTTTATGCATAAGTGCATAATGAAAAGATGTCAATACTCAGGATCATCTAGGTAGATGGCACCCCACTAGACAAGCTTGAAAGTCTCTTAGGCCTTTGTTGGTCCTTTTGTTCTTCAATCGCTCCAAAAACATGCGGACATCGCGTCCCCAACCATGCATTGGGAAAACATACGTTAGAGTAAGTGGCATGAGTATTATAAAATATATATTTCTAAATATCTGAAATTGGATATTATAAACATGAACTAACATCAAACTGTGAGTAAACTGAAACATAAAGCATTTCATTTCTCAATATGAATAATTATCTTCATATCTTATCTTATTATGGAAACATGTACTGGTACATGGATCTCAAGACCTACACCAAAGTGCTTGGGTCATACTTATCTTATCTGATTCCCACTCATCATACTCATGGATGAGATTATGGGCATGCTATAAACTAAGATACATTTTACTTACAATATTTATCTAATTGTGGCCACCATTATACAATAATTCCTCCTATGTGACACCGAAGTGTCCTCTATGGTGCAACACACCCTCTGTTGGCACAACATGCCCTCTGTTGACACTGAAGTGTCCTCGATGGTGCAATGCACACTATGTTGGCATAACATGCCCTCTGGGACACCCGCAGTGTCTGTGGCAACATGCCCTTTGAATCGTTCCATGACTCTCTGGTGACGACTTATTATATAATGTATTATGTGAAGGTTTTGAATTAATTAACTTAATTCTATCTTTACTAAACTCTGAATCTGAACTTGTCTGAAACTGAATACTGAGTATTGAACATGTACTGAATCTCTACTCTGAACTTCTTCATTGAAATTATATCTGAATGTGAATATGTATCTCAAATTACTACATAATTGAGATTGGGCCTATAACCTGTATCATGTATCTTTATCAAAATCTGGCTACCCACACAGTGAGTAATCTAGTTCTGAATCTAAATCTCTTATTCTTAAGTTCTAAATTGAATTCATTATTGGATTAGAACATGTATCTCATTATCTAGGTAAACTTTATTCTAAAACTCTTATTTAGTAAGATTACTTCATTATACCAATTATATCATAAATGAGTCTAATGTCTTTTGAGAAAGGATATGACATGAATATAGAAACACTAAGTATACAAAGTATCTAAAGCCAAGCTTATGAAAGTATCATAAGTACAACATATCTAAAAATATAAATTCTAACAATATGGTTCAATCCTTCTTATAAATATGATGTTACCCTAAAATGTTGCATATGAACTTACATATTAAACCTTATATACCAAAATAGAAATCTTATAAAATATTGTATTGCAACCTAATCATAACTTAATGTGTCATTATCTTATAATGCCATCATGAACTCATTTTTACATTACATTGTGTTCTCGAAAGTACATTTATCTTGAAAACTGGATCATGTCTTCATATGTTCAAAACTTGTATTCTCTCATTGTACTTCACTTCTAGATATTACTCATTCTATAGAATTTGATTAACTATTTACTTCTTGAATCTCTCTATATATAAGAAAACATGATTCCAATTGAAATCCTACATGGTTATACCTATATATATGAGAAATTATCAATATAATTATACTAAAATCTAAATACAAAGTTATTCCCAATCATGAACCAAGCATGACTACATTACTTGCATATCTTATTTTGCAATCTTGTCCATTAATTCTCATCATTCCTAAGAATTCTTATAGGAACATGACTCTATAACTTTCTCATAAACTTGGTTCATGACTCCCTATCACTCTTATAAATCTTAATAACATATCTCTTCTCGAGATATTAGGCACATGTAAGGATGTATCCATGAATGTATAAAAATCATACTTTCATATCTTAACATCAAATCTTAGAACATTGGATCACATAAAGTATAACGTCTTACAAAAATATGCTAAATTTGATAGATATGAATACTCATGGACATGAACCACTTACCTTTATATTGAATATGTTCTTTATGTAGCCTTGTTTCCTTGATTCACAATATAGATACCTAGTCATCAAAAAAACTATATATGTCCATGTGTAATCTCCTCTCTTCATTTCTAAATCTCAAACCCCATCATCCTAATCCCCTAGACTGAATTAGGAATCATATTTAACTAAGACTAACTCTAATTCAAAGCATGTTTCATGTTTAAACATTGAATTAAACTTGATTCACACATTATATGGCATGCACATACTAATATATTCATTATACCAAAAAAAATAGCATATACACTAATATGCAAGTATGTACCTCTGATAACACCAAATTTTGTGATGTTTTTGACCCTTTTTTTGTTATCAAAACTACCCTTTTAAATTGTTTTCCTCTCCTTTTATATGTACTTTTGCAAAAACAATCCACGCTACGCTCTTAACTCAATATTTCCATCTTTTGCAGAGTTTTCCTCCATTTTTGACTCATTTATCATCAATAAGGCCATCCCGGCCCACAAACATGCTCCACCTGCCTCGGCCTTCCATCCGGCCGATATGCTCACTACCCGATAGGGAAGCACAACACATCGACGCATGACATGAGGATGTCGTGTAAGAAGGGACTAACGGACGATACACCTATCTACCTGACAAAGAGCCAGGATCGCCACGAAAACTAAAGCTTGTCACGCGATATAGGCCACCCACCAACAGGCGCCGCTCGTCACATTGACCGACAACCAACATCCATGTGCCGGGAGATACTGATACTGACCTTCCACCGACTCCGCGATAATAAGAGCTGAGGAAAGACACGTGGCGCCCTGAGCACCATAACTTCCCCAACTGTTGCCTATAAATAGCAGCTACAGGAAGTCGAAAAGATAGGTCGGAACCCTACGCAAGTCACCTCAGGAAAGCTGCGAAGAGCTAGTGTATCGTGCCTCGGTGCTTGTGCTGGGCGATTCCAGGTGAGAACTTCCCCATCCCGAGAGGGAGGGAATGGTTCACTTAGGGTCATCCCGGGCACCACTGCGGGCCGATATCGGCCGATAAGGATCCTCGTCATAAGTGACTGATACTAGAAGCATCGCTCTAGCCCAACACGATATCAAACCCCGATGTGCTTCACCTGTCACGGTGTGTCGCCCGAGAGGGTGTGCCGCCCGACACGGTGGTATCGGGCAAGGGTCCTTGCACGATACAATCCGCCCATCATGATGTGTCACCTGAGAGGGTGTGCCACCCGACACGGTTGTATCGTTCTAGGCTCCTGACCGATATCGAGTTTGAGGGTCCGATGTAGTATGTCGTCCTTCTATATAAAGAAGGCGACATCTATCTTTATTATTTCGGTCATTTATTTCTTTTACTTATGCAATGTAATCTGAACCTTATTTGTTTATGGAAATGGAAGAGTTTAGTTCTCTACTTCTTTATGTTTGGTACCCTTGTTGGATGATTGCTATGTTTAACATCTAAATTCTAGGTTGTATGCTTGGATCACGCTTCGATTAGCTATTGAATCGTGTTTTCCAGTTGCAACATCCTCAAGAGAGGTGTTGTGGCTCTAGTGTTTGGTCTGATTCTGGAGTACGAGTGTGCCCAGAATCAGAGTTTCTTTAGTTACCTTTCCACTCTAACCTAAGTCCAGCAACTACGAGAGGGGTGTTGATGCTTGGTTAGAGGTACCCACTCTGAGAGGTGGGGTACAGGATGTTCCTGATGCAGCTTGTTTTACCAAAGTTTTCTCTTTTGTACCTTGCTTTAGCTTTAGCTTTATCCCTCTGTTTCCGTTGCATGAAAACCGCTAAAAACTGATAAATGCTTAAAACCTTAATTTTCCTCATAGCTCCAGTTGGAGATAGTTTCCTTTTGTTTTATCGACCTTAACCTGCTGTTCCTTTGTGGAATTTTATCATCTCTTTACCCTTGTCAGAGTGTAGCGTGTCGATTTTGTGTTCTCAACACTACCACCCTTATCCCTGTGTTCGACCCCGTATATCTACTTCGACCCCGTAAAAAAAGTTGTGGTGGCCTAGAAGGTTTCAGGATATAAATGTAAAAGTCCGACTACTTTAAATCCACCTCCAATTTTAGGACGCGCGATTTAGGCCGGTCAACTTTTTGGTACCGTTGTCGGGGACAAGGCAAAATAGTATTGTTGACGAATCTAAATCCACTAACTACACTCCAGTGCCTCAAGCTTAGGAATGAGCTTGACATAACTCTCTTTTTCTTTTCTTTCTTTCCTTTTTGTTATTATTATTCTTTGCCTAAAATGAATAATTCGTAATATTGATAAAAAAATTTCTAACTTGATTATTACACATTGTCCAGGTACTCTGTTCAACTGAGCACCGACACAATCCATCATGCCACCTCGCGTTGAGCCACCCCATTCTGAAGGTGAACGTCAGGGGATAGCTAGGCCTGATTTGCCTCCACCTGAGGACAACGACCGATACGATGACAATGATCAACTTGAAGATCCAGAAATGGATCAGTTCGAGGAAGACCATCACCGTAACAGATGTCGCCACCACCAAAGGAATAGAAGAAATCACGACAATCAAGAACAATGCCAGGAAGGCAGTGACAGTGATGATTTAGAAGAAGAGAAAACTCTAAGGGAGTTAGCCTCCACAAAGGCTAATAATTCCTGGTGTCCTATTATTATCCCGTTATTCAACGCCACTAACTTCGAGCTCAAGCCATCTGTAATATCCATGATCCAAAATCAAAGCTTTAGGGGGAGATCCAAGAACGACAACCCCTACCACCACCTGGATGCCTTCAAGAACATATGCGACACAATTAAGATGCGAGGTGTTCCTCAAGAAGTCATTTACTGCAAGGGCTTCATCTTCTCTCTGGAAGATAAGGCTTTATCGTGGTATCTGGGACTTCCCCACCTAGCCCTAAACGGATGGGGAGCCTTGGCAGACGCTTTCGTGAACAAGTTCTATCCAATTGAGAAGACTGTGAGGAACAAACAAAGGATAACCTACTTCATGCAAAAGCCCAACGAGAACCTCCATGATTCCTGGGAGAGATACCAGGAATATCAGAGGGACTGCCCTCACCACAATTACAAGAAAGGTTTCTTGGTCACCACCTTCTATAACAGTTTAACCCCCGAGGAAAGGGTTTCACTGAATGCTGCAGCAAGAAGTGACTTTCTGGGAAAGAAGCCGAGCAAGTCCGAAAGGATCATCAAAAACATGGCTGAGCTGCAAGCCGACACTGACTATGATAGATCCGACAGAGAAAGAGCTAAGAAAGTTGGTGAAGGACCTTCTTTGGAATCCAAGGCTCTAGAGACTATTACTTCTCAAATCCAGAGGATAGCGACGGATGTAAAGTAGTTGAAGGAATCTGGCGAAAAGGGTAAGAAGCAAGTTGAAAAAGTAATGTAGTGTGTGACATGTGGAGAAGGGGGCCATGGGGTAGATAATTGCATCTACACCCGACCAGATGCGTCAAGCGATAGTGAATCTGAGGCCGAAGAGACTAAAAATGTTTTTTTTGTAAATTTGAAGAGGCCAGACCACCCTGGTTTCAGCTATGGCAACAAGGATGCAGCTGAGAATTCACATCAGCTGCATAGCTCGTCTAAGCCGCCCAAAGCGTTCGAGAAGAGGGGAGGACCCAGTCAGTACACCAAAAACACCCCCTTCCAGACGAACAAAGGTAACTTCCAATGTCAAGTCAAGTACCAAGGATCAACCAAGGGACAATATAAGGTTTCTAGCTAGACATATGTGGTTGGCCAACTGTTTGATTTCGTGAAAAGGTAGGACACTATTAATAACCAGTTATCGCAGAGCGCACTATCGAATTCGGGTGTTTTGAACTCATTGCAAGTACAAATGGTGGACATGCAGGCGCATCAATGCCAAATTGATCAGCAATTAGCTCAAATGGCCAATTTAATAAAGAATCCCTCATGAAAAATTCCATCGAATACTAAAACGGCAAAGAAGGCAGGACAATAATCGAGAGAAACGGTGATCGAGTTGCACGAGAGGATGATGCCAGAGACTAAGGAGTGAAGAAACTAGAAGACGTCAAGTTGGAGATGAAAACTACAACGCTTCTCGGGAGGCAGCCTGAGTCTTATTTTCTTTCTTAGAATAGGATGCAATTTACTTTCCTACAAAACAAACATTACGAACATTTGGACTGTAATAAGGCCCAGGTCATTGCATGCGCCACATGTGCTGACTCTTCTGTTTTATGGGCCACCGCTCAATTTTATAGACCGGAATGGGTAATACTGTCTGAGGTCGAAGTCTTAACCTTAGGCCAATTATGTTTTACTTATTCGCCGCCTTTTTCCCGCTTTGTTTTTAAGATTTTCTTCTTAATTTTTGCTTTGAAGGGTCGTATCCGGCAGCCGCTCAACCGACACACTGAACGCGCCGATGTCGGGCGATGATATTTCGGGCATCACAAAGGTCGTGATGGATGGCATGCCTAGCGACGTACACTCATATCGTGCAAGTGGAGTAATTACCCTTGTGTCGACGGATGGACTGCCCGTCTCGGGAATGACTTGCACCAACGGCCGACGTGCACCCTGGAATTACCAATTTTACCCCCACGTGGGACCGCTATATATAATGTTGAGGTTTTACCGTGACGGGCTACCGCCTTTACTATTTCACCTTCCCATATCGCGCTGTTATTTCCTTTGATTGCTTCCGTGTCGCGCAACCTCCTCTGCTCTCGTTTCGCGCTGAAAGTTTAAAAAAACAGCCAAGGTATAGCCCGATAGCCATATCGTCTCTGCTTGCCCGACACAACCTTCCTATCATGCATAACTTATCGGACTAACGACCTTAGCTGAGTTTCTTTGTATCACCCGACACATGTGTCGCGCGACACGCCTTTAGCACGCGCGTGCCCGATACGCCATATCGGGCGATCGCCGTGTCGCCAATCCTTATGTTGCCTCACATGTTTTATTGTCTGGTGACACGTTGTTTTATTAGGAATGCCCTATCGAGCACTTTGCTTCTCGCGACCTTATCGCCCGACAGGCCATGTCTCGCCGGATCGTCTTGTCTTATATCACGTTGCATGTTCGATTAGACTTAACGGATGACACCCAGATCTTGTATCAGGCACAGTGGTGTCGGATCATTCCTTGTATCGGGCCAAATCTTATCGTGCATTCTGTTTTCCTTCTTAAAAGTTGATATCAACTGATCAAATGTATTTGTTTAATGCCAAAAAAAATGGCCCGTACCAAGAAGACCGTTGTTCGAGTTGACGAGCACGACCGAAGAATCAACGACGAAGCTGCAGCTGAAGCGACAACTGTCGGGCAGAAACGCCTGAATCCCGAGGTGGTTGGGCCATCGATAGCAGATAAGAGGACAAGGACATGGGAGGTGGCGGCTCCAACCACAGCACCAGCAGCAGCGGCAGAACCCCTGGATCACACACCAGGGAGGTTTGTGTCGAGAGATGACGAGAACAGACGCCGTTTGCAGAACTGGAAGCCAAGCTCTACAGGCCGAGCAGGTTCTGTCACCATTCCTCATTCGTTCAGCTGGGCATCTTTGAAAGACTGGAGAACTTCCTCACCGTGGTAAAACTAAGGAAGGTCTGTCTCAGCCGATCTGCCTCCTACACTAAACTCATAAAGGAGTTCATGTCGTCTCTCTACCGAGTGAAGAATACTACTGCGGAAAAAGAAGAATACGGTGGAGCTGATAGACTACAAGCGCGGCTGTACAACTCAGAGCATGCCATCTCCGAGAAGTTGTTGAACAAGATCTTCTCTTCCAGTGAGGAGAAGAAGAATCTGATGAATAATAGTGAAAGAATCACCGAATGAGATGAGTTCAACCGCGTGGAGCTCTGGAATAGGCTGACCGACGAGTCATCATTTAAGCCGGGAAGCAAGGTGGTGGTCGTGGACTCATGTTTTTGGAGAATAGTGCACAAACTGGTGGCGTGCTTGCTGTTCAACAAGAATGAGACTAGCAATATCTACACTGAAGAACTCCACGTCATGTGGCACATGATGGAGGGGAAAGTGATCAACCTCGGGCGGTTCTTGCTGAACAGGTTGTACCCAATAAAGGATGCCACCAAAGAATACTATATGGGTGGCATCGTCATCCTGATCGCGGCTGGGCTCGGGTACCCAAAGGAGTCGTGCGACCTTTTGAGGACGAGGGGCGATGAGCTGATTGACCTCAAATACCTTATGAGGGCCAGAATCATAAAGAAGGATGGGAGGTGCTACTTCTACAAGTTTGCAAGGACAAACACCCTCGTGCCGCTACCTCGTTGCACCACCTACGACGCAGAAAAGCTGGTCTTCACTGTAGCAGAGATAAAAGTTGTGGTTGTAGATGCAGCTTATGATGCCACCACCAAGATTCAAGAGAGGGTGGCCGTGAGAGTTGAATCGATTCCTCTTGACCCAAGGGGGGAAAAAGTTTCAAAAGCCCACACCAAGCTATCCGCAATTCTAGAGCTACCGACGACAACAATTGATAGAGCTGTCGTTGCTCGTACTATACTAGCCACAACCACAACAATGACTGTGGTGGCTGAAGAAGAATCGGTGATCGTTGAGGTTGCCGAGACAACAACTACGGGAGCTGTTGCGGAAGAGATAGCCGCAACCCCTGAAATTCCTATAATGCATGTAGAGGCAGAGGAAGAACCTCATCCGAATGCTAGTAACGAGGTGTTCGCCGAGATCCTAGCAATGGAGCTCGAAGGTGCACAGCTGACACTGACACCGCCACCGGTGTCTCCTGTAGCAGCTGCTAAAGGGATCGCTGATAGTGTAGAGGTGGAGCAGCATCTGCCCATACCACGAACATATCCTCCACGACGAGAAGGTGAGGCGGTGACGGCCGCGAAAGCACCGACACCTCACCCGGCGGCATCTGCATCGCGAATAATTGAGATAGGCTCTATCTCGTCTGGTAGACCATCACGCGAGCAGGGTATCACGAGGACGGGAGGGAGACCCGCAGGGACCCCTCCGTCGCTCGGGAAGATGTTGGGGCACGAGCTTGACTACTTCTGGGAGGTAACAGAGAACAACTCAGCTACATGTATTTCCTTAACCCACAAGTTTTTCATCTTTCCAGAAAAGGTTGAATAGCAAAGAATGAGAGTTGCTGACTCTAGTTAGCCTTCCCGGCCAACTAGAGACTCTAACCACGACGCTTCAGCAAGCCCTACAGTACCTTGATGTGATCGAGGAGAGGCTGAACAGGGGAGATGACCATCTGCACCCAAGGCAGCCGAGAAGGTCCCCGTCGCCCCTGGCCCTGACTCTCCACCTTCTTCGTCAACATCCTCCTCAAGATCAATGCCCTCCTCCTCCTCCAGCGGGCCATCCACAATGCCCAAGGAGGGGATGCCACCAAGGTTAACCGACGGAGCTCCAGCAGGACAGGAGAGCCCCCTAGGACTGGAAGAAAAAAATTCATCAGTCCCCCTGGATGATATCGAAGATGATAACGAAGATATCAACATCGGGGTGGACTTTTCTGATGAATCAGAGGGAGAAAAGGGGGATGTGTATGCTGCCAATGAAAGACATCTTCCCTGAGGAAGACGCTCGATGGAAGACAAGTTCACTGAGCCATCGTAGGTACCTTCCTTTGAGATGGCCGACTTTGATAGAAGGGCCATCGACTACCTGACGATCAGAGACCAGAAGCTGCTGAACAAGGTCCTAAGGTCGCAGGCACATGAAGAAGATGTCGTCTAGAGCGACAGCTAATTCTCCGTACGATGGGGAGCACTCCGAAGCATGTTCCACTCGCCAGTCGTTGTCAGAAAAAGGGTGTTCAGGGTCCTTGAAAGTGCAATCATAGAGAATATCAGCACCGGGATAGGTCGGAAGATAGTATACAACGCCACCCCGACCTTGGCAAGAAGACTGATGTGGGGGAGAACCAGACTCCATTATGGTGGCCAACATGCTGTAACACATAGAAATGCATAACCCAAACCTTGTGTTGGCCCCGTACAAGCACCACAACATATGGTTCCTCTGCGTGGCAGACCTCAGGAGCCATGACGTCCATCTACTGAGCTGCAGCAGCAGCGAGGTGCCATACTCCGGGCTTGTTTTCAGTCGCTTGGAGGACAAAAATATGAGGCTTCTACCGCTACGTCTTCTCTGATCTATCAAGCAAGGAACCCAATGTCGCAAAGGCATCTAGAACTTCTTTTCTATCCAAGACTTCCCCGTCCAAGTAGAAGAGGGAAGTGGAAACAACGCCTTCGTCGTCTTACGCGCCATGGAGCTACTCAACATATTTGGATATATGAGGCATCTCTTGGGCCAAAACTTCTACCACCTCAGGAGCGTATACGCCCTGCTAATGATTAAAGACGTGCGCTATTTCCGAGATGCAGGGGTACCAGAAGTGTTGCTGGACAGCGATCAAGAAGATGACTCTTCACAACCCAGCAGCTCCCCAGAGTAAGAAGTCGAGATGGCAACTGACACCTATGGGGCAGGAAAGTAGTTGGAGATCCTACGGAAAGTGCACAGATTTGAAGACACTGCTTCGCCTGAAACTGCAGAAGGGATGATCAAAAATTTTGACCGCTTCTCGTGCGCTACACTCATGCAGGAGCAAGTCAATGAAATCCTTCTAAAGTTGGATGATTCTATCCCGGATGATGTCATTTATTAGGCAGGCAATGTCGTAGTCCCGGTTGATGATTTAAGGGACATGGTAAAAGAAGGAGGATGCTTGGTTGTATCTGTGGCGGCCTCTTACATCCAAACATTACAACCAAGGTTCGAACACACATGCATAGCTAATCCTATGTTGTTCAACGATGTTTGCCTCGCCGATGAAACAGGAGCAAAGCAAGCTTTTTTGGCAGAGCTGGAGAGCGGGGTTCCACGCAAAATCCTCCTGCCCATCCTACATTACAACCATTGGACACTCCTGATGATGTACACTCGCCAACGAGTAGGAATTTTCTATAACAGCTCGGACAACAACAAAGATCATCCAGTGCAGTGTACATCGGCAACGTTGACCTCCCTCGAGCACTTAATAAAAAAATACTACGATGAGGTGGCGTCGCTGATACAACAATTCCTAGACACGACACCAAGCAAGTGGCATGAGCTGCAATTCTACCACCGCAGTCCACAACAGATCCCTCTATCCAACTACTGCGGCATCTTCGTCCTGGAATGGATAGCAAATGAAGAGACGCTTGACCAGCTCCACCACATCGACTACCACAACAAATGAGGAGAATATGTGTGGGAGTTTCTATCTGGTGCAGGCACGCTCACCATTTAATCCCTCACTGAGTTAAACATTAACCTACCTTATCTAATTCACAACTCTGGGACAGAGTGTGGAGTAAGTTTGGGGGGTACCATGTATCAGTGAGGGAGGTATACAAATTTTCTTCAAACTTCACCTTCATTTGTTCTTCTTCTATATCATGTGTACATATTCTTGCTCATACAAAAATTTTGAAAATTACAAAAACTTTGAAAAATTATTGCTTATTTTGTCTCCCTAGATATGTACAAAGTCACTATATTAGTAAAAACCTGATACGACTTCTTGCCAGTTGGTTTTCTATGTGCCCAATGAAATGAAAAGTTTTGTTATATCTTTCTGAGAATATAGCCTCAAACGACAAAAGACTATGAACTTCCACGCCAAAAATTTCAAAAAAATAATAATCTCGCAACAGCAAAGAGACAAGTATGGAGAAGGAAAAACCTGCCCAAACAACAACAAAATTCCTCTTGTTTTCCCTTACCCAACAAAAATCCCAAAAAGAGAAAGCAGCCTTATGAGAGTGAATAAAAGCATGAGAGTTGTTCCAAATGAAAAGAAAAAATATATATATATATATACCCACTTGTTTTCCATAAGTACCCATCTTTAGGCATGGTAGATCTAGGGCAGTGGTACGTTGGATGTGAAATCACTGCTCTAAAGACAGCTGACTTGGACTGTAGTGACCACTTGCACGTTAAGAGACCCGTACCTGGATGGACTAATGGGAAACCACAAAAACCCAAAAAGCATTAGCCTACCCAACACACAACTTTCTGCCCCTAAAGCTGTTTGGTGTGAAAGCTAACTTTGGAATCATGCACCAAAGTCTCGCCGCCTTTGTAGAGAAAACTTTTTGCTGAAATAATAAGGCAGGAGAAATAAAGTATGTTGTTCGTGACCGGGCCGTATTCTCAAAAAGACACTTCAATACTTGTCTTAACTCATGAACTGAAAACTACACCGGGCAAGAAGAAGCATCACAAAATTACGTTTAAATATTGATTGAGGACAATCAAAATGCTAAGTTTGGGGGAGTTGATAACACCAAATTTTGTGATGTTTTTTACCCTTATTTTTTTTATCAAAACTACCCTTTTAAATTGTATTCCTCTCTTTTTATATGTACTTTTGCAATAACAAGCCACGCTACACTCTTAACTCAATATTTCCATCTTTTGTAGAGTTTTCCTCCATTTTTGACTCATTTATCATCAATAAGGCCATCCCGACCCACAAACATGCTCCACCTGCCTCGGCCTTCCAGCCGGCCGATATGGTCACTGCCCGACAGGGAAGCACAACACATCGACGTGCGACATGAGGATGTCGCGCAAGAAGGGACTAACGGACGATACGCCTATCTACCCGACAGGGAGCCAGGTTCGCCACGACAACTAAAGCTTGTCGTGCGATACAGGCTACCCACCGACAGGCGCCGCTCGTCACGTTGACCAACAGCCGACATCCCTGTGTCGGGCGATACTGATACCAGCCGTCCACCGACTCCGCGATAATAAGAGCTGAGGAAGGACACGTGGTGCCCTGAGCACCATAAATTCCCCAACTTCTTCCTATAAATAGCAGCTACAGGAAGCCGAAAAGATAGGTCAGAACCCTGCGCAAGTCACCTCAGGAAAGCTGCAAAGAGCTAGTGTATCGTGCCTCGGTGCTTGTGCTGGGCGATTCTAGGTGAGCACTTTTCCATCCCGAGAGGGAGGGAATGGTTCACTTAGGTCGTCCCGGGCACCACTGCGTGCCGATATCGGCCGACAAGGATCCCTATCATAAGTGACTGATACTAGAAGCATCGCTCTAGCCTGGCACGATATCGAACCCCGATGTGCATCATCCGTCATGGTGTGTCGCCCGAACGGTGGTATCGGGCAAGGGTCCTCACACGATACAATCTGCCCATCACGGTGTGTCGCCTGAGAGGGTGTGCCGCCCGAAACGGTTGTATCGGGCTAGGCTCCAGACCGGTATCGGGCTGGAGGGTCCGTTGTAGTCTGTCGTCCTTCTATATCAAGAAGGAGACATCTATCTTTATTATTTCGGTCATTTATTTCTTTTACTTATGCTATGTAATATGAACCTTATTTGTTTATGGAAATGGAAGAGTTTAGTTATCTGATGCTTTATGTTTGGTACCCTTGTTGGATAATTGCTATGTTTAACATTTGAACTCTAGCTTGTATGCTTGGAGCGCATTTCGATTAGCTACCGAATCGTGTTTTCCAATTGCAACATCCTTGAGAGAGGTGGTGTGGCTCTAGTATTTGGTCCGATTCTGGAGTACGAGAGTGCCCGAAATAAGAGTTTCCTTAGTTATCTTTCCACTCTAACCTAAGTCCAGCAACCTCAAGAGGGGTGTTGATGCTTGGTTAGAGGTACCCGCTCTGAGAGGTGGAGTACATGATGTTTCTACTGCATCTTATTTTACCAAAGTTTTCTCTTTCGTACCTTGCTTTAGCTTTAGCTTTATCCCTCTATTTCCATTGCATGAAAACCCCTAAAAATTGATAAATGCTTAAAACCTTAATTTTCCTCGTAGCTCTAGTTGGAGATAGTTTCCTTTTGTTTTATCGACCTTAACCTGTTGTTCCTTTATGGAATTTTATCATATCTTTACCCTTGCTAGAGTGTAGCGTGTCGATTCTGTGTTCTCAACACTACCACCCTTGTCCCTGTGTTCGACCCCGTAAACAAAGTTGTAGGGGCCTAGAAGGTTTTAGGATATAAATGTAAAAGTCCGACTACTTCAAATCTGCCTCCAATTTTAGGATGCACGATTTAGGCTGGTCATCCTCATATACCAAGAGTAAACTCCATACATACTCACATATACTACTCTTATTGACTCATTATAAAATCAGATAAAAATATAATTATAATAATTTTCCATACTAAATATGCACATAAAATACACGTTGCCTCACAAATACTCATGGATCGACTTACATAATCGCTACTAAGGCCAAAAACTAAATATGAAGCTAATTATATTATGAAACTCCATCAAATCTTTCAGAATAGTAATCATCCAATGTATTAAGATCGTGTATTAGAATATCAGGTCATTTCATAATTAGATAATGGGTGAAATACCCAACATACCATTATTAGGGTTTATATCAAAAACCTCAATAAAACTTCGTATAATAGAAACCAGGCTTTGAAATTATGTTAAGAATATCATAATACACATTCTGTATAATTTTCATGAATTTCTAAATTCGTTTTCTATTTTTAATGCCTAAAATATGAAAATTTTTTATATTCTAGAAATCAAACTAAAATAAATATCAAACATCTAAAACACCCTTTGACTATATTTTTATAGGATAGTAAATATCATGATTTTTCTATAGATACCTTATTTGATAAAATCTGAGTTCCCAATCCCAAGATATGGATTTTTGAATATACCTCAATTTGGATCAACACCAGCCGTTGATTTGAGATCTAAGGGACAGTGGCATGCGACCCCCTTCTCCTTGCTTTCTGGGTCACAGATCCAGTAGGACCCGTCTCCTTGTTCACCCATAGGAAGAAGGTATACATTTTGATGAAACATATGCACCTATAGCTAGACTTGAGTACATTCACATGTTGCTTGCTTTTCCTAGCTATAAGAACTTTCTTCTTTATCAAATGGATGTTAAATGTACGTTTTGAATGGTACAATTGAAGAGGAAATGTATGCTACACAATCTCTGAGATTTGAACATGATAGTTTACCTAACCATGTTTATCAATTGCAAAAAGCTCTCTATGGACACAAACAAGCACCTCGAGCTTGGTATGAGAAATTAAATAACTTTTTGTTAGATCATGGGTATATAATGGGTAACGTAGATTCTACCTTGATTCACAAACAAACTTCTAACAACTTTCTTATAGTTCAAATTTATGTTGATGATATCATTTTTGGCATAACTAATCTTGATCTTTGCAAGGAGTTTAGTGATCTTAAGCAGAGTGAGTTTGAGATGAGCGTGATGGGTGAGCTCACATTCTTCCTAGCTATAAAATCAAGCAAACTAAAGAAGGGAACTTCATCAACCAAGGCGAGTACACAAGTTATCGACTTAAGTGATTTGAGATGGAGAACACAAAGTCGTTGGACACCCCCATTTCAAACATTGCCAAACTCGATAAAGATGAGGAAGAAGAGAAATTGGATGAAAATCTCTATAGAGGTTTGATTGGAAGTTTACTTTACTTAAATACCTAGACCTGACATAATGTTTCGTGTTGTCTCGTGTGCTCCCATTCAATCAAATCCCATGCAATCACATCTTATAGATGTTAAGAGGATTTTAATGTACTTATCCAAACTCCATATTTTGGACTATGGTATCCCAAGTCAAAGGACTTTACTCTTACAAATTATAGTCATGCTGATTACACATGATGCTTGATTGATAGAAAGTGCACAAGTGGCACTTGCTTCCTCCTTGGACCATGCTTGGTGTCTTGGTTCTCCAAGAAATAAAGCACAATGGCTTTATCAACTACTGAGGTTGAATACATCGAAGTGGGTAGTTGTGGTGCCCAAGTTCTATGGATGAAGCAAATGCTCCAAGACTTTAACATTTATTTTGATGCTTCTCCTATATATTGTGCTAATACTACTACAATTAATTTATCTTATAATCCTATATTGCATAGTAGAGACAAGAATAGAGAGGTTTGTCATCATTTTCTTTGTGATCACATTGCTTAAAAGGATATTTATATTTCTCATGTGGACACAGAAAAGTAGTTAATTGCTAGCCCACCTGGCCCATTCACTTCTTCCCTTTTTCTTTTCTTTCCCCACACTCCATATTTATTTATTTCGTGTGAGGATCATACGACCTCCCAATGGCTCCCATGTTGCATCTCTTCCTCTCCCTTTGTCCTTATCTCCTTGCCTTCCAACCTTTTGACTGCTTGACCAGCTGTAACATTTGGGTGCCGAAGGGATAAGAGAAACCCACTGACCACTGCCACACTTAGAGTTGCAACTTATAAAATACTAACACTCATCACGTGCTTCACTTCCTTCTTTTAAAACACATCCAACTCCTTTATAGCTAGGGTATTATCTCCTCCATCTGTGCAATCACTGCCATCCCACGCCACCCCCACCTTCCCTGTAACTCATGACCTTAGTGTTGTCGGGTCTTCCAAGACCTCAGTTCCATCATGAAGACAATGAGAGGAAGGAAGCTCATCCTCGCATTCTATGCCCCTCACCCTCTTCTCTCCCTTGTTGTTCTATGACCAAAGAATCTCCTGAGGCCTCGAGCCCGCCTCGCAATTGCATTTGAGTTGCTGCAATAAGAGATGCGACCTCAACACAATGACAACAACAACCTGGGATGGTAACACCCACAATCACACATGCTCGAACAAGATCCCCCACTCGACGGGCACTCTCTTCTCCTTCACAAAAGAACTGCCTCACCAACACCTCATCCTCACCTCGCAACTCCTCTTCTCTGTGTTGTTGGTTGATGCAAGGTTTCCAAACCCTAGAACCATCATGGGGATGAGCGTGGGTCCCTGTTTCCCCCACCCCACTCCATCTTCCTCCCTCTCTCTGATCGGGTGGGACAAGCTATTAGCAGACTCAATTTTAGCCTAGCAATGACGCTCCAGCTTCTGTTACATGTAGTGTGACATCATCGTGGTGTAGATTTTTTTTAAAGCCCCTTTTGGATTAAATTATGCCAAATCGGCAGAAGCTAAGGAACATAAGTTCAGAGGGAAATTATGCAGGAAAGAAAAACTACTATTTCTACTACTAGTTGTGGTTGCTACTTTGTGTGCTACCCTGATAGCCAGACCGTTCACGTGAGCCATACTATAGAAGGAAAAGCCTTGACTAAGTGTGCAAATATCTTCTACTTTGTGTGCTTAGTTGGTCGCACCTCCTATTGGAAGAGTGGAACTCCATCCATAGCAGCCTTGAGTCTGTTTCAATCTGTAGTCGGTCGATGCCCATTCTTTTGCTAGCTATAAGTCCTTCGTGTACTGCCAGAGCTTCAGTAAGAAGGGTGTTTGTTACCTCTTCTCTGCTGCTGCCTTCTACTGCTGTTTTCTTCCCTAGGTGGTTTCTCCAAACCAGTTTGAGGCATGTTCTTCTTCCTTTCCTCGACGCTGCATCCGAGTTCATCTTGTAGCACCCTTGTTCTGGGGGTCTCCATTTGTGTTGTGGGAGTGCCTTCTGTGCAGCTCCTACGTGGGTCACATTGTTGTGTCACTTGAAGTCACAAACCAGATCCTGAGTCTTGTTGTGTGTACATCGAATGTCTTGTTTTGATTGATTAAAAATTCGTTTATTCTTGTGTGTCCAAATTGCCCACATCCTCGCAACTATTTCATCTCCTTCTTTTTCCTCCTTGTCTTTCAACAGTTCCCTTATAGTAGTTATTGGCTCATCATGCGCTATTCTACTGATCAAATCTTGAGTGCTCGGTTGACATTCACTCCAAAGGGGTATGGCATTATCACATTCGAAAAGCATATGTTGAATCGTCTCCTTCCCTCTCGTACACAGTCTGCAGTTTCCATTCAGATGGTTGTATCTATTGAAAAACCTTCCCAACATTCCAAGGCTTCCAGTACACGCTCTTTAAAGGAAGTGTGCAACCTTTGGTGGCCAGCCCCTTCGCCATATCAGTTGCCACGTCTCATTTCCTTCTTATTTTCTGAACTCCTCCATCTCCCTCGCATTAAGAGTCCCCAACCAGTAACCAGTCCTTACACTATATTTGTCGTCTTGACTAGGCCACCAATACATGGTATCTTGTGCGTCACATATGCTCAGAGGGATACTACAGGTGGCTTTGGCAGCGTTCTTCAGGAAATTTTGGTATATGAGGTCCCTGTCCCATCTCCGACCTTGCTGGTCCATGAGGTCCCTGACCATTTCCACCTGGTGCATGTTTAAAGGCCTAGCTATCCCCACATTCGTCCCTTCATTCGGAACCCAGTGTTGTGTCCAAGTATTTATACTGGCTCCATTCCCTACAACCCATCTCGTCCCTTCGAAGATTAAGTGTTTTGACCCCCATAGGCTTCTCCACTCATAACTCAGGTTATGACCCCGAGAGGCCTCTAGAACTGAAGTATTTGGGAAGTATTTAGATTTAAGCCCTTTGTGTGCTAACGTGTCCTGCCTTTGAATGAGGCTCCAGATTTGATTTCCTAAGAGTGCTTGGTTAAACACATTGATGTCCCTAAATCCCATTCCTCCTTGCTTTTTTGGTTTGCATAGTTTCTGCCAGCTCACCCAGGACAACTTTCTTTATCCTTCATTCACACCCCACCATAATCTTGCTATGGCCCTATTCAGAGCATCAATGACCCCACTTGGGAGTTGGAAAATACTCATCAAGTAATTTGGGATTGCCTGTGCCACAACCTTGATTAAGGCTTCCTTCCCTAGTTTAGATAGAAGTTTTTCTTTCCACCCTTGTAGTTTCTTATGGACACATTCTTGGATGAAGTTGAAAGCCTATTTCTTCGATCTTCCCACCGCCATTGGTAGCCCCAGGTATTTTGCATGTCTGTCCACTTCAGTAACATTCAACAACTTCTTAATGGACTATTTTTGCTCATGTTGCACCCCCTTGCAAAAATCCACTTCTGTCTTTTCCAAATTTATTCTTTGACCTGGTGCTTGTTCATATTGGCTGATAATTTTAGCTACCCTCAAGCACTTTGTAGTCGTAGCTCTAGCAAAAAGGATGCTATCATCTGCAAAGAAAATATGAGAAATATATGGTCCATGCCTGGAAGCTCAGATACCATGTATAATCTTTTTTTCCACAACAAGATTAATGGCCATAGAAAAAGCCTCAACACAAATAATAAAGAGGTAAGAAGAGAGTGGGTCACCCTGTCGTAGTCCTCTGGAAGGTTTGATTGTTCTGTTTATGTCCCCACTAACGACAAAAGCATGACTAACGGACCAGATGCACTGTGAAATCTTCCTCCTCCATCTTTCCCCAAACCTCATCTTCTCTTGCACATAATCAACAAAACCCATTCCACCCTGTCATATGCTTTGGACATGTCCAACTTTAGTGCAATATGCCCTCTTTTCTTCCCCTTTCCCCCCTTCATGGTGTGAAAAAGCTCATAAGCAATGATGGTGTTGTCTGTGATCAGCCTGCCTGGTATAAACGCACTTTGGTTCTCAGAAATGATTTAATTCATTATTGGTTTTATCCTATTTGCCACCACTTTAGAGGCAATTTTATGATGAAAGAAGGAAAGAACACGATGCCACACCTCTAGTTTGCCCGCTTCCACATCCACCTTCCAGTCACCGCCCCAGACCCATGAGGGAACTCTAGAAATCACCCCCAAGCACAACACACAAGTCAGAGGTAAGTTGTCAGCTGTTACAACCCCAATTTTTGGGTACAATTGGTGAGAAATGCAATTTCTCATATTAAGGATAATTGAACAAAGAATGGTATAATTTGTTTTGAATACATGGATTTTGTTTACAATAGCCTTGATGTCCCTATTGTGGGCTTTATTGCTTATTGGGCACAAATAACAAAGAAAATTCAATTAGTAATGAATAATTGAATATTTGAGAAATGAATAATGTGGAAACCTCTAGAAGGCAAATCCAAAGAGGATTTCGTGCCTCTTGGGTTCCCTGGGTACCAAGGAGTCCAAGGTTGCAAAAAGACATCAATAAGAAAAGAAAAGATTAATTAAGTATTTCTTTATTAAGAAATAAATTGAAAATAATGATAAAATGTGGAAAATGAGTGGAAAGAGGCATAAATGAGATTGCTTGGGGAAATTTCGTATCCATGAGGTTGCTAATATTAAAAGGAATGCCAATGAGTAAAATAAAAGAAAAATAAAAAAAGAAATCCTCAAAAAGAAATATTTCAATGAGAAATAAAGAAGATAATGTGAAATAATGCATAATGATGCATCTAGAAGGATAATAAGTATCCAATAAAAAGAAATTCGAAATAATGGAATGTCTTGGGATCCAAGGAGACCCAATAAAGAGGAAAGAAAGAGAAAATACCAAAATTTGCAAAATAAAAGATAATATGATACATTATTAATGATTTTAGTGGCATTGCGAAAAAGGAAGTTATTTCTATTAAAAGAAGATAGAAATTTCGTGCCAATACATAAAAGGCAAGTACAAGGAAGATAAAAGTGGTAATATTCGAAATCCTAATAGCAAAAGAAAAGGAACATAAAAGAAATAAGAGAGATAAACTAGCCTTTTAATATAGGAATTACATTCCTAATAGGAAAGGGGCGTTGCTAATCCCTAGATGAGCAATGAAGGGCGTGGATACTTTCCCCTATATAAGGGGTGGAGCTCTTGGCCGGATTTAGAAAGGTCTTACACACCCCTCTCTCCCCTCTTCTAGTTTCTTGCACGTAAAACCCTAACCATGGGAGTTAGTACAACCTAGAGTGATGTGGAGCTTTAGAAAGGATCTTGATGGGGGCACGATGATCCCAAGTCCTTGGGAAAGGAGATCGACCATCGTCCCTTAGGTCTAGCACCTGCGCAGTGCCGTAGGATGTCTGCAGGTCAGCCATGGCGGAAGACCTACTGGGGACGTTTCCGTCTGACCAGCCGCATACCAAGAGCACCATTAGGTGCGTGGGAGCATGGAGGAGTTAGTGCGGTAGTTGTTGAGGGTGATCGAGGTCTGAGGAGCAAGAGAAAAGCCGACACAAAGCTGCAGATCGCGGCTAGGGTGGCACGACTCGTGCTGCGCAAGGTTGAAGGAGGCAAAGGCCGCACTGGATGAAATTGCCCCTCTGCGGGCTGAATGAGCAGGCACTTAAGTGAGGGTATAACGGTAATTCCGTTATGTTTCCAAATCGATACGTTGCATGGAGATAGAGGCGACGTGGCACCCTCTCATTGGCCGTGGTAAGTGATTTCTTTCTAAAATCATATCAAATTATATATGTATTTTGATCAGAAAAATGCAAGGAACGCATTAAAAATAGTTTTATAGCCTGAATCCGATCATAGTTCGAAATGTAGTGTAAATTATCATCTTTAATGAATTAAAGATTAAGGAACCCTATTTTGGAATAAATAATGTGTTTAATAGGGTTTAATGGATCATTAGAGTTGATGTTAACATGTTAAATGTAAAAGGTACATTATGTTCAAAAAGGAAGAACTTTGCACATGATTAGTTTAATTTAGAGTTTATGTGATTGAAATTTGAAAAGGGCATAAAGTTACCATCTTTAATGATTTAATTAAAGAAAAACCCTTAGATTTGATGATAGATAGACTTAATGACGTTATTTGGATAATTCAAGTTGATATTAACATGTTGTTAATAAAAGTGAAAATAGGATTTAAAAAGATGATCTTTTTATATAATTGGTTTAATTTAGGGTTTCGTGCATGATTATGCATTAATGAGCTTGAAAACCATAATTTAGATGAATGTGCCTTTTAATTGTTTTAATGGTTCAAATCCATGAATAAATAGGGATATGAATACCCTAAGCCAATTTGAGTATAAAAGACTATTAAAATGGATAGCTGAGTAATTAAGGTTCATATAAATGGAAAAGCATATTTTAGGGTTTGTTAACCTAAAAGGGATAAGTTTGATCTAAGAAACCCTAATGAATATTAATGATACCTTAATGCGGATTAGAAACCCTAGAAAGTGAAACCAAGTCAATAAAGTAGATTCTTGATAAAGTGTGTAATAGATAGAGTACATATTCTTTTCAGGAATTATGTGATGATTGAATTACTTTCTTGGATCTGTTGATTTGCTTGATTGTATATACATGAAGTATATGTTGAATAATCTGCATGACTCATCAAATCAGGTATGTTGTTATGCTTATGAATAATCGCTCTAGTTTCACGGCTATTCCTGAAGTTTTAATCAGTTGCTTGAAAATAAATGTTGGATGTTTATTTATTTCATGCAACTATAAAGTGACTATGATTATCACTATAAATGTGTGTATATAACTGACTAGATCCGGGTCCACCTCTATTGCTTTGAAAAGGCTAAGAAAAAAAGGGGTAATCCTAGAGCAAGGTCTAGGTTACCGAGAGTTAGAAATTGGGCTACCTACATGTAGTGCCATGAGACTCATTAACCTGCCATGAGTTAAGGAGTGGGCTACTTACGAGTAGTGCCATGTGACTCAACCCTAGAAATTGGTTCACTTATAGGTGGATCATGAGGGGTTTAATGGGGATAGTATAGAGGATAGGGTACTCTTGGATCGCGGAGTTATATCTAAAATGTAATCCTTGTTGTTAAATGATTAATTGAATGATTACATTGTTAATGTATTTACATGATTATTGTTTCCCCCACATACCCGCTTCGGCTGACCGACATTTTGTTTGTCGGCATTTTAGGTACAAGTCAAAAGGACAAATAGTAAATCATCATTTTGTGAAATACATGAAGTAAAATACAAGGAGGATTAGTTAGAGTAGAATCCTTAAGTGGATAGAAGTTTAGAGATCAATGTTTTCAAAAAGGTATGCAAAAATTTATTTTTCTTACAGCTTTCAGTATAGTATGTTAAATTTTGATAATTATTTTTGGTTAATTGTTGAACCTTTGATCTGGAAGTTATGGGTGCGGCTTCGACCTCTCGGTCTCCCTTAATTGTGGGTTATCGGGAGGTGGGGTCATAAAATTTGGTATCAGAGCGTAGGTTCCTCATTTAACCATTAATAATTATTGAATTTTAAAAACTCCATAGAACCCAAGGGAGTTATTAGAGGATTATCTGAAAGACGGAGGTGTCTAGAAAAGGATCACGACCGGGGGCTGGCAATATTTTCCTCCGCACCGCTAGTCAGAATATGAGGACTCCTAGATCTGTATGACTGCCTGGCCAAAGTCTTAGGGTATGAATCGAAATAAGATACCTTTAGGACTTGTCATCTTATTCATCCCTTCTCACCACAAAATTCTGATATGGACCAAAAGGATTAGGGTTTTCTTTCTTCTTCTCACCCTCTTGAGGTATGAGTAAGGTTAATAAGGTTTAAGGAATCCTCCACCAAATTAATGAAAGGCATGTAAATAAGATGCCATGGACATAAGCTTAATAGATTAAGTGCAAACTAAAGAATAGATACATGCTTAGGTCGTATGACATAAGTTGTCATGTCCTCAGAAGAGACATGAGGCTAGACCTTCTTGTCAGGAGGATAAGTTCGTCTTGGAGATAGAGATCTCCATTACAAGTAGAGACCAGGCACATCCTCTAAGGATGATGCTAACCCTAACCCTAAGTGAAGGTTAGAGAGAGATGAGTTGGACCAGGTGTTTGAAAGGACATGCCTTTGGGATGCCATATGATCCATGGGTGACCTAGCACCTTTGGCAACCCAACCCTGGGAAGGGTCGTGCATGTTAGGGTAAAGGATAGATCCTTAGATGATGATGTTAGTGAAGGACCATAGAAACCCTATGGGCTTATGCAAGTAGGGAATAGCTGGCACCTAGGGCACGTCATAGTGTTGACAGTAGGATGAAACCCTGGATAAGGAATTCAGATGGATCATAAAGGGTTATGGATGATCTTGAGAAACCATAAGTTCGAACCTAGGGTTCACCCATGTAGAGAATGCTTTTGAGGTTGATCCTTCATGAAGATATGATCTCTAATGGTGAGGTTGGATGTGGGGTTAGCTCTAGAGAGAACAGGAAACCCAGCAAGAAGGTTGGACACCTAAAACCCTGAACAATGGATGATAGTTGTTGCCTCATGATCGATCCCTAAAAGTTGATGATACCTTGGTTGCCTTTAGAGGGACCAAACCCTAGAGAGAGAAGACGAAGCTTATGGTACATATGTGCCTACGATATATGTGTTCACCTTCTAAGGTAGGAAGAAGAGTTCCTTAGACCTAGAAAGGTTTAGTGAATAGGTTCCGAGGCCTTGTATACCTTGTTGGTTGTCCTTAAGGAGAACCCAACTCTAAGTGTTGCTTAAGTTGAAGGATGACAAGGAGTGCATGTCATGCCTTTTGCATGCTTGGTTCGTAGTTAAGAGATAGAGCATGCGGTTGGACACCTACAAGTGAACCTAGGGTTCCTAGGCCTAAGTGGGGAAGTGGTGTACCTAATGCTCATGATGAGAAGTTGAGCTCCTATAGAAGAGAGCATGGTACTCCTCATGTATAGAGTAAAAGGGAAGTCCCTTAAGTTATAGGTATGTTTGATGAACCCCTCACAACTAGGTTGATGATAAAGGAAGGTGTGATCTTGATCCAGCATTGAGGAAAGAGGACAAGTATGATCTAGCATGGTTCAATAGGTGATCTGTTGGTGCCTTCATAGCTTTCTAGGGTTAAGTAGGCTCAAGTGGATGAAAACCCTAGACCTAAGAGATTTTGTGACCTGGTTGTCAAGAGATAGTTTTCCTCCCATCCTGGGAGAGGGACCCCTTTGGAAGGGTGTATATCAATTTTTTTGGTTTAAGGTAACCTAATGAGGTCTCATAGGATCTTGAGAAGCTAAGTGAAAAGTAAATGGTATGAGAATGAAACTGTAGACGACCCCAATTCATGTATACTTTCCATAATGATATTCCTTAGATATGCATGCACTTATATCTATAATATGTCAAAAGTGAAAATATAAGGGTTTGTGATTGTCAACTAATATATAATAAGAATCAAGATCATTTTTCACAACATCATTCAATTAGTCACACAATAGTTTCCATTATAATTATTGAAATGCCATATAACCATTAGACTATAGGCTAGCATTTTTTAAAAAGGGGTTGGATCTGGGTACTGGGGATATTTTATTTGGATATACTGCATTTTTCTAATGAAAATTATATATAGGCTTGTTATTTTCTGATGTTTCTAAAATTTAGTAGGATATTCCTAAGATTAATTGATTTCTAATTTAATCAAATGATTTAGTTCGACAAAAAATACCTTGATCAACGGTCGGATCCGACTGGATCAATGACTCATATTGATGCAAAATATTATGAGATCAACCTGACTTGATGAGGTGGTACTCACTGATTGTTCCAGTCAGGAGAGTGACCTCCTTGCTATTCCTCACCATCTTGCAATCCACAACTAATGTGGTGTCCTTTGGTTGGTTGCCTTCATCCTGGTTGGCGTTGAGGTGGCACATGATGATTGGCTTGCCTAGTCCACATGAGCAGCCTTCTCCTAGCTCGTCAGCAATTCTCCACAACCCATACGAGGTGGAGAGGCTTCTACTTCCAGGATTAGGGTGAAAAGGGTGAGCCACCACCTTCATGGTGTGCTTTCGTGTTGGTGCAGCTAGCAAGGTGGGTGCAACTCCCTTTTGCGCTCTTTGTCACCTCCGTGGATTGAGAGGTTGCTGAAGCAGGGAGGTTTAGGGGATACGAGATTAATGGGATCACTGGGTATTACCGCAAACATCCTAAAGGTATTAAAAAGGAGATGTAGAGTTGGATTTGGTGTGGGGTGCTCTAGGGCAATAGGGTGATGATAAGTCTGGAGGTAGAAGATGATGGTGGTGGCTATGGGTTCTCAGTGGCCTTTGTGATAAATTGATAGTTAGGAATAGGGAAAGGAAGGATGGTGGAGCTAAAAGGTTCCTTAAATATGTGTGAGGGGGTCTAGAGTAGGATTCCCTAATCTTGCTACTACCACCAAGTGAGAGCAGAGATAAAGGAGGGGGGCGTTCTCATTGATCTAGGGGTTACAGATGATGTGGTTTATTTTCTTGATATCATCTTGGTGAGAGGAGGTTATCATCCAATTATATCATGTGGAAATATCTTAGGTTAGGCATGTGGAGTCATGGTCACATCGCCGGTTTGTTGGAGTCAGGGCTGAGATTATTGGGAGGTAGGAGACAGAGTATGTGTCATTAGATCTCCATCTAATTTATGATGATCAGATCAGATGGCTGAGATCCTTAGATCAATGAAATGACCCATGCCTAAGGTAAGGAAAGCGTGAGTGACACATAAATGTCATGTATCTTAATCGAAAATCAGAACTTACGTCCTAGGTCAAATAATTCACATAAAAATTCAATAAATTGTAGAAAATTATAGGAATGTCCAATGTAGGTGAAGCTTGTATCATAGGTCCACATAGGTAGAAAGAATTATAGAAATTTTTTTGGGGCTAAAGGATGAAGTTATATCCTTTAGTGTACTAGCTTGGTCAATGTAATTAATTAACCTAGTTAAAATGTCACATGGAGCATAATATTTGAATTAATTATTATATTTCTAAATTGAGGGTACCAACATGTTAGGTAATTAAGGCTACGAAGAACATAATTGGGAAATGAACAAGGTATTTGGAAAACTCACTTTGTCACATTCTACCTTCTTTTTTAAGAATTTTGTCATCAAAATTCAAGCAGGTTGAAATAGGTGTGGGTAATCTGTTAGATCTCAGGCTTGAGCTCCCAAGTGGCATCAGTCTGGTTGTGGTGGCTCTAGAGAACTTTCACCATATGTATGTGCCAATTATTGTGAAGGTCCTTGGTCTTAAAATCAAGAATTCTTACTAGGTATTCAGCATAAGATAAATGAAGCTTCATCTATAGAGGCTCATGATTCAAAATGTGATTGGGGTCTTTGACATAAGGCTTCAGATTAGATACATGAAAGACATTGTGCATGGAACTATATTTAGGTGGAAAAGCAATACGATAAGAACATTTACCAACCCTTTTTGTGATCTCAAAGGGTCAAACATAGTGAGGACCGAGCTTTCCCTTGTTCTTTGTCAAGGATCGGATAGGTCTGATTTTTAGAAACACTTGACCACCTCCTTTGAACTGACATTCTTGTCGATGAGCATCTACATAAGATTTCTACCTATCTTGTGCAAACTTCATCCTTTTCCTAATCAAGGCAACTTTGTCTATATATAATTGCATTTCCTAAGATTTCATCAAGGCATGCTCTTTGACATCATTCCAATGTAGTAGAGATCTACAATGTCTGCCATAAAGAGCTTCATAGGGAGGCATCCCAATACTTTCTTGATAGCTATTATTATATGCAAACTCCACTAAATGCATATAGTGGTCCCACGATCCTTCCCAATCAACAACACCAACTTGCAAAAGATTTTCCAAAATATGTACTATGCCTTTTGACTGCCTCTCTGTCTACGGGTGGTAGGCTATAATTTTTTCAACTTGGTGCCTACTTTTTCTTGAAACTATTTCCACAATTTTGAAGTGAACTTTGGGTCCCTGTCCGAGACAATGACACTAGAACTCCATGCATACATACTATCTCCCATATATACAGATCAGCCAGCTCAGAAACTTTTGCAGTAGTCTTTTCTAGGAGAAAATGAGCTAACTTTACGAGACGATCCACTATAACCCATGCAACAACATATCCCTTTCTAGTCCTGGGTAGCCCCACTACAAAATCCATGGTGATGTGTTCCCATTTCCATTAAGGGATTACAAGTGGTAGTAGTAGACCACCACGTCTCTGGTCCACTGCCTTGATTCTCTGGCATGTGAGGCATCTGGACAGGAATTCACAAATATCACACTTCATGTCCCTCCAATAGAACTAACGCTGTAGGTATGTGTACATCTTATTTGTGTCAGGATGAACTGTGTACTTTGACCCATGTGCCTCACTAATAATCTTTGTCTTCACAGCTGACTTCTCAGGAAGACAAATATGATTCTTGCATCAAAGACCATCATCAAGACCAACAAATAGATGTGTTTGAGGCTTTGACAAGAGAGATGAAAGCTCTACAAGATCAGGACTAGATTTTTGTGCCTCGAGAAGTTCAGACGGAAAACCAGGCATTGATATAGATAATGTTTACCTAGAGGTGATCAGACAAGTATTGTGGCTTCCAGCCCACAAGATCCGCATGTTCCTCCACCCGAGTTCAGATAGAGATGCACATACTGCCCTTTTCCTGCTAAGAGGATCAACGAATACATTTTCCTTGCCTAGATGATAGCCAATAGTGAAATCATAGTCTTTTAGATACCCAATCCATCGACATTGATGCAAGTTGAGGTCTTTTTGAGTCAGGAGTACTTTAGGATTTTGTGTTTGGTGAAGATATCAAACGTTTCCCGTACAAGTAGTGTCTGTAGATTTTTAGAGCATGGATGATTGCAGATAATTCCAAATCATGTGCGGGATAGTTAAGTTCATTGGGGTTTAGATGTGTGAATGCAAAAGCAACCACCTTTCCATGTTGTTGCAGGATACATCCTAACCCATTTCTAGAAGAATCAACGAAGATCACAAATCCTTCATTGGCAGAAGGTAGAACTAGAACAACAACATATGTAAATTTCTAGTTTAACTCCTAGAAACTGGACTCACAAGTAGCTGTCCAGATGAAATGCTCATCCTTATCAATAAGCTTAGTCAAAGGAAATACAACTATGGAGAAATTATAAATGAAGCAAAGAAAATATGTAGCTAAACCCAAGAAGCTCCAGATTTTAGATGGATTTTGAGGAGGTTGCCAATCAAGAACAATAGACACGTTCGTGGGACCAACATATATGTTACCCCTATAAATGACATGGAAAGAAACATGGCTTTATCAATCTAAAATTTGCATTAATAGATCTTGACATAGAAATTTTGAGCGCGAAGGACTTTGATGACTGCTATCAAATGCACATGATGCTTCTCCAATGACTAAGAATAGATCAGAATATCATCAATGATGATGACTATGAACTAATCTAGATAAGGTTGGAAGACTTTGTTTATTGGATTCATAAATATGTCAGGTGCATTGGTCAACCCAAATGTCATCGCTAGAAATCTGTAATGCCATAATGAGTTTGAAATGTAGTTTCAGAAATATTAGAATGTTTGACTTTAAGTTGATGGTAGATAGAATGAAGATCAATTTTTGAGAAAACTTTGGCAGTGCAAAGTTGATCAAAGGGGTCATCAATGCGATGAAGGGGATACTTATTGTAATAGTGTCCTGGTTCAACATGCAGTGGTCAATACACATATGCATAGAACTATCTTTCATTTTGAAAAAATGAACAGGAACACCCCATTGGAAAACACTAGGATGGACAAAACCTTTGTCAAAAAGTTCTTGATATTGTTTCTTTATCTCCATAAGTTCAGTAGGAGCCACCCCAAATGGTGTCATAGAAATCAGAGTGGTTATTGGAAGATGATATATGGAGAACTCAATCTCTCAATGTCTCAGAGTAGTTATAGGAAGAAGATATATGGAGCCCATGAAGCTCCTCCAAAAATATATCAAGAAAGTCATGTACCACCTTCAGTATTTCTACAGGCCTGCTACTAGGACTAATCTCTGAGACTAATGTGAGGAAGACTTTACATCATATAGAAATAATATTCTTAGCTTTAATATAGGAAATTATATAGATTATGATTCCCCTACGGATTACCACAGGACAAGAATGAGGTTGAGAGAGGACTACCATCTTATTTCTATAGTCAATTTGGGCATGATACTTGTATGGACAATCCATAACAAGTATAATATCAAAATATTCCATAGTTAAGAGGATGAATTAAAATGGAATGCAATGATTTTCAAATTTTAGACACATGACATCAGTTTTCTATAATATAGTAATTATTTTTACACTTGGTGTTGACACATAAAAAATATATCGCAAGTCCCTTTTATGTATGTTAAACACAGATGCCAGATTTTGAGAAATGAATTGTTTGTTGATCTAGAATCAAATAAATCATCAACGGGATGATCATTTAGCAATATAATCCCTACACAAGCTAATTATATCATGAATAATTTGGAGATATTGAACAAGATATTAGATATATTAAAATAATTAAGGTTACCTTCAACAAGCTAATTGGGATTTGCCTTAGCTTCCTCTACAATCATTGTGAGTACTACGGCGTTGTTGTGTCCCTACGGTGGTGGAGCACCTATTGTAAAATTTCCTAAGATGGATGGAGTCAGGCACTTGGAAAAGAAATGGCCCTCCTTCTTACAGTTGTAGCAGACCAGATTGGGATGACGACATGCCTCACCAGGATATCACCCACAAGTCCTGCACTTTGGATGAGTTTTTCTCTACTAATTCTGGTATTTTTTCTATCCTCCATCGCCTGATCCTCCTCCTTTACCTAGTCCCTTGTTATTATGGCCATGGTGGAACTTCCTCGACTTATCCTCCTCAGTGGTGGTTAACCTTAGGTATCCCATGCTTAAAGGGTTCTGCAAACCCTGCTCCCTTTCCTACTTAAGGTATATTTCTTAGGCTCCATCTATATTCTTGGGATGGGAGTGGATTACTAGGATTTTCAATTGGGCATATAGGCAGTCTACATAGTGCACCATGAGGCAATCTTCAGCCTTAATGTGTACATAACACTCTAGACGCCTAAACTTCCATCTGTAGTCGGCCACTAAGAGATTGCCACGCTTAAGCTTAATGTACATCCTCTCCTTCCTCTTCTTCTCAGATATGGGCATAAAACTATTAGTGAAGATGGTTTTGAAGGATTCCCATTCCATGTTGTTCCCTTCCTCTCCCCTATTCCCTCCATAGTTTTCCCTCTAGATTTTAGCCCCTCCCTTAAAAAGATGTGTGGAAAATTTGACCTTCTTTTCATTGTGTACTTCTAGGGTATGGAAGGAATTTTCCATAGACAAGGTCCAAGCTCCAGCTTTATCCATGACCTTAGGATGATCTTCCCCCCAAAAGGTGTCAGGGTTAGGTTTGATGATATCTAGCCCAATCACTTCCTTCTTCCTAGATGAACTATGTTTAGGGTTTCCTTTTACGAAAATGGTGTCCATGAAGTCTAGGAGGACTTTCATTAGTTCTTCCCACCTATCCCTAGCTATTTTCATGGAATCATGTTCTTTAGGAGTTTTAGTTTTTTTCCTCTTCTTAAAGGATGACTCTTTAAAAGCCTTGGAATTACGAGTTTTTGGAGGCATCCTAAAAATTAGTTGAAATACAATAGAAATATCATTTTTTGTCATATTACATTTCATTATTCTTTTTTATTAGTTATTAATGATCTTAATATTATGATTTGTGGAGGATTCCCTAAAATCCTTATCACTCAATCCTTAGGATTTCTAAGTAGAGTGACTCTTTTCCTATCCTTATATCATAGAGATGAGGGGGAAATATTTATAAAATAATGATGAGAAGCAAATTTTTCTATACAGGAGATGAGAGGGTGTATCTATAGATGAGAAATGTCCTTAATTAAGGTATGCCCAAGTAGTAGGGGACACTTAGAGTATCATCCAAGTAGACTTATACTACCATTTAGGTAACCATGTGATTGCTAAGCAAAAGTGGCTTGCAGATTTTAGTCAGACCCATGGCAGATGTTATTCTAGTCACCTCCATATTTCACATCCCTAACTCAAGGACTACCCTAGACTCAAAATAGGGTGAAAGCAGTTTGGTATGACTATGATGTGCTCTGATACCAACTGTGATGACCCCAATTCCTATATACTTTCCATAATGACATTCCTTAGATATGTGTGTACTCAAATCTATAATTTGTCAAAAGGGAAAATATAAGGGATTGTGATTTTCCACTAGTATATAATAAGAACTAGATTGTTGTTCACAACATCATTCAAGTACTCACATAACCATCATTCATAAGAATAAAAGGTCATATTACATTATTAACTAGAAGAAGAAATAAGTTCTTAAGGAAACAAAATACATAGGACATAGACATCCTACACATCATCTAATGAAATGGAATAACTAGCTAAATAAAAAATAAGATGAGTTCCATCCATCTAGCTAATCGTCCTCCATGAATTTTATTTCATCTCTTAAATTACTTTAAGATGCATTACTTGTTCCGTGAACCTAGAAAATATGAGAAACAAACAATCAACATAAAGTTGGTACGTGGTTGAAAGATACTATTCTACACTGACATATTTATAATACTTGAAGAATAAGAAAAGAAAATGAAAAAAATAATTCATGGAATAAAATTAGGTAAACCCAAGTTATTAGTAACATTTAAATGGATGTGTATTACTGTGATGGACTTAGCACAATCAAGACATATATCATTGGGACATATCCATGCGTACCTTGAACCATTAGGGATCTCCTTGCATACCTTGTACCATTAGGGAGGTGCTAGTCAACAATAGTACTTTCCCTCTCTAATAGGGATATTAATGAACTCCATCAGTAACTACATTCCATTTTCATTCCTTAGTGTTCTTAGTGTTCAAGGCAAAAGATTATCAATATGTACAGATATACATACAAGAATGATTATACAATTAAATCCAAACAAGTAATCATAAGTATATCATCTAGCAAAACTAGTCTTATACTGATATCAGATCTGAATTTCAACAAGCCTAAATTAAGAGAGTAGATCACCTTAACAGAAACATAAGATCTAAAGACAATATGGGTTCTCATCATCCCATATGAGGGTTTTTGAGTTATAAGGGTTTGATATCTAGTTAGGGTAATTTTCATCTTCCTATGATTAGATTAGAGATTATCTTCTGATCTTATCTTGTATTGGGGTCACAAGACTAGATTTTAAGATTAGGGTTTCATCTAATTAATGATGCACATTTTTTATAAGAAAGGAACATTCATTTTATGATTTCTATAGATGCTTAGATCATTAATGATTTCCTTTTAGGATTAACATGATTCAAGGTGTTCATGGTTAGATTTAGGGTTTTTGGTCGACCATAATCATAAGGGGTCATGAAATAAAGTTAGGGTTTGTATTTAATGCATAATATATATATATATATATAAAGAGAGAATTGAAAGTTAGGGTTTCTAGATATCTATCCATCCTTTCTTAGGGTTTCGAGCCAATTTGAGGGTTAGGGACCCTACTAGGGTTTGGGTATCCAAAAAGGTGACGTTGCATCAAATAATGTCCATTATAATTATAAAATGACATTTAATAAATAGACTATAGGGTAACATTTTTGAAAAATGTGTCGGGTCTAGGCCCCAGGGATGTTTTATTTGTAGCCTGCATTTTTATGATAAAAATCATATATAGGTTTTCTATTTTATTATATTCCTAGAATTTCCTAGGATATTCCTAAGATTAATAGATTTCTAATATAATTAAATGATTTTATTTGAGATAAATTACCTAGATCGATGGTCAAATCTGACTGGATCGACGACTCAGATTAATCCAAGACCTCACAAGTTCTACCGAATTTTCTAAAGTGGCTCTTACTGATTGGTCTTGTCAGGCGAGTGACCTCCTTGCTATTCCTCGATGGCCTAGGATCCGCGACTGATGTGGTGTCCTTCAGTTGGTTGCCTTCAGCCTGGTTGGTGTCGAGGTGGCATAAGATGATTGTCTCACCTAGTCCATGTTAGCATCCTTCTCCTAGCTCTTTAGCAACTCTCCAGAAATCTGACGAGGTGGTGAGGCTTCTACTGTCAGGATCAGGGTGAAAAGTGTGAACCACTACCTTCGTGATGTGCTTCCGCATTGGTACATCTACCTAGGTGGGTGCATTTCCCTTTGGGGCTTTATGCCACCTCCATGGATGAAGAGGTTGTCAGAGAAGGGAGGTTTTGGGGATCCGAGATGAATAGGATCCCTAGGCATTACCACAATGCATCCCAGAGGAGTGGCGAAGGTGATGGAGAGATGGATTTGGTATGGGGTGCTCTACGGTAGTAGGGCGATGAGAGGTCTTGAGAATGAAGATGATGGAGGTGGTTAGGGGTGCTCAGTGGTCTATGCGATGTATTGATAGTTAGGAATGAAGAAAGGAAGGGTGGAGGAGCTAAAGTGGTCCTTTAATAGGTGTGAGGGGGTCTAGAGTAGGAATCCCTAATCTTGTCACTGCCACTAGGTGAGAGAAGTGAGAAAGGAAGGGGTCTTTCTCATCGATATGGGGGGTTAGAGATGGAGTAGTTTACCTTGTTGATCTTGGATTGGTGATAGGAGTTATCCTCTAATTATCTCACATAGAAATACCTCAATTTGGGCATGTGGAGTGTTATGACCCACGTTTCGTTTTACCAGTAAGTACCTTGGTTAGTGCATAATTGAACTAGTTACGTTAAGATGAGTACTTGCTTTTGTTAATAGTGTTTTGAGCTTGAGCTAGTGTTAATGTATCATTAGCCTGTTTTCTTGTCCTGAGGTTGAGGACAAGTTTGTGCTTAATCCGTTGCCGAAGAAATCAGGTGAAACCGACCTACGAGTAAAAAGATATGAGCTTTTTAGTATGTAGGGACCTATGTGTAATATCGGAAAGTTTCTGGGTAATTTATTTTCGGCCCCCTGGGCGCCCAGCCTTATCCTTTCCCTTGGTTTTCCTTTATCTCTTCCTTAGCCGACTAAGGAATGAACGAAGGGTTCATTCCTCCGTTAGCCGCTGGACGAGAAACAGAGAGGGAGAAAGGGAGCGAGCAAGAGAGGGAAAGACGGGCGATCTAGCCGTTCTCCGCCGTTTTCCTTCGATTCCCCATCTTCCCCAGCCAAAGCAACCGCTGCACCCTTCTCCTTCTTCCTCGTGTTCTTCTTCCTCCTGCAGCCATGAAGATGACGACCAAGGAGGTGGTCTAGGGAGCGAACGGCGCTTCCTTTTCGGTCCTTTCTTCTTGCCAAGTGCTTGCTAGGTCATTCCGGAGCTATATGAGCGATTCGGGTAAGAATCGTTCGCCGAATCGACCCCGATCTTCGTTTTTAGTTCTGCAATTTCCGTTCTGCGCAGGTTGCACGGCGTGCAACTCCATTTTGCACGGCGTGCAACATTGCAGATAACTGATATAGGGGAAAAATCCGTTTCTGCGCAGGTGCACGGCGTGCAAAGTCAGTTTGCACGGCGTGCAAAGTTGCAGATAGCGAAACGAGTTTCAGCCCAGGTGCACGGCGTGCAAATCAGTTTGCACGGCGTGCAGGTCAGTTTGCACGGCGTGCAAGTCAGTTTGCACGGCGTGCAAAGGTGCAGAAAAGCAGATCAGAAGTGCACTGAAGGTGCACGGCGTGCAGCTTAAGTGCACGGCGTGCACGTTGCTGTAAAGGGCAGAATTAGGCGTGTTTGTGGACGTTTTTCGGTGTATACGAACACACCGAAGTGGGTGAGTAGCAGTTCATTTAGAAATCATTATTTCACTCATTTTAAATACTTATTTGCTTCAGTATCAGTTAATATGATTCCTGAACTGTGTAACATGTACTTTAGTATGATAAGTTCAGTGGAACTTGAAGTGCGTGATGTAAATGATGAAAAAGAGGAAATTCTATGTCTTACAGTTGCTATATGATATTTCTGTTTAAATGTTTATTTGTTAATCAAGTATAGACTTAGATGCCCTAACACCGTAGAACCCCTAAGTGGTATCTGCAGCTTTGGGGTGAAACTCGTGTTGCAACATCATCCGTGCGTGTGTCGCGGACAAACGAGGAAAGAGAAAAAGGGCAGTGTCTAACAACAATTGTGCTTGTGTCACAATGGCATTGCGGTTTCCCCAGAAAACACGGTTATCTAACACCATTCGTGCGGAGTCGCGAAGGTAACCCTGTGACCCTCCGCCTGTGTGCTCAGGTTAGTAGGAGGAGTCGAGAGAGCACTCAGAGTAGTGCATTGAGGCCGGAGAGCCTGTAGGCCGGAGAGCCTGTGGTCATGTGGCAGAACAGGGCTGGCGTCAGACTTAGCATTCCCGGGTGTGTCGCTAAGTCTTGTACGGTGGGGCTGTAGCATGAATTTGCTATGGACCTTTATATGCAGAGTACACTGCATATATTTAGGGCATAATAATAAAATGAATGAAAAAGTCAAATAGGATCATAGTAAATTTATATAACTGTCTTTTTACTTGAATCACTTGATGATGCTTAGAAATATGATTATTATCTAAACATCTGCTATGTCAATAGGTTTGCTCTGCTTAAACTGTATATCTGTTTATTTTCAGTTAATGAACCTGACGAGTTGTTTATTGATAGCTAAGTGAAATGTTATTCACTGAGCGAGTAGGCTCATACCTCTACTCAAAACATTTTCAGGTCAGCATCAGTATCAGGAGTCGGAAGGATCGTTTCATCCTAATGCCTAGTTGTTAGAAGGTTTGTAGTTAGTCTAGTAGAGGTCTCTTAGTCCTTTCCCCTCGATCCTCGGGACAAGGTGTGAGTGAGAGAGAGAATGTGTATATCAGATGTAAATTAATGTTATGCTTTCTTTATGTTGACCAATGTATTATGCCGTAAACCATGCTTGTATCTCTATCAGTGTAACTGAGAAGTTTCTGCAGTTTGTTTAGTTCTTGTTTACAGCTTAAACTTGATTATCATTTAAATGCCTTGAATTGTTCTAAAAAGTGAAGATTAGTTGGTTATGTGATAATCCCACCTGTCGTGCCTTAATCTCGTGGTTTGTGTTTAATGTGAGATTGGGGCGCGACAACTCTTGGTATCAGAGCTTAGGTTGAGTACATAGTTACTCAGAGTCTAGGTCAGGGGACGATAAGAGACCAATAGGATTAAGGTTTATGTGTCTTTCTTCTATCTGTATTTTTCTAACAGGAAATATTCTGTTATATCATTGCAGATGGCAGGAAGAGGCTTTGATCGCGATGATCAGGCCGAGAGCCATGTTGGCCCTGATCCTTTGTACTTGGGTCCAGGTGGTGGTGACCACGTGGATGAAGCATCCCGGATGTACAGGATGTTCCTGGAGACCAAAGAAAAGTACAAGGCTGATAGGCGAGAATCTTCTTCTACCAGCAGTAAAGATCTGATGCGATCTTATGAGCTTGTGAAGAAGCTTGGTGGCACAGAGTTCAGTGGCACCACAGATCCCGCAGAAGCTGATGAGTGGTTTAGACAGATAGAGAAGGTTTTTCGTCTGATGGGGCTTCCAGAAGAGAAGAAGATCAATCATGCAGTCTATCTTTTGACAGGCGATGCAGAGTTGTGGTGGCGTGGTGTAGAAGAAAAGAGGAGGGGTACAGAGCTTTCCTGGCATGATTTCTCTGAGGAGTTTCATCTCAAATTCTATCCACCCACTTTCCTTAATGAGAAAATCAGGTAGTTGCAGAATATCAAGCAGGGGAACATGACAGTTACAGAATATGAAGCGTTTTTTACACGGTTGGCTAATTTCTGTCCGCAGCTTGTTCCTGATAACATAGAAAGATGCAGAAGGTTTCAGGAAGGGCTAAGGCCAGAGATCCGGCATACAGTTTCTGCTACTAGTAGGAGGAACAGAGAGAACTTTGGTGAGTTTGTCGAGGCTGCTAGACAGGTTGAGGAATCTGTGAATGCTGACAAGGTGCCCGAGTCTAAGAAGAGATCTGCAGACTTCAGTAGAGGACAGTCTAGTAGTGGATACAGAGGTGGAGGTAGAGGTTTCTTTTCTAAACTTGGGCGTGGCTTGGGTTGTTTTGGCAGGCAGAGATCTGAGAATGTCACTACTTCTAGAGGTAGAGGAGGATATAACCCAGGAAAATGGAGTAGTGCCACTAGTGGACAGTCTTCAGGGTCGTCTATGTCAGTATCAGGTCCTCAGAGACAAGAGATACCGTTATGTAATAAATGTGGTAGACCACACACTGGTCAGTGTTGGGGTCCAAGTTGTTTTGCCTGTGGACAAATAGGACATCTTAGAAGGGATTGTCCTCAACTTCATCAAGCAGCATCACAAGCTTTTCAGCCTCAATACCATGATGTTCCGAGTTCCTCTGTGGCTTCTGGTTCTAGAGGTGGTGAAGCATCTAGTGGCAGGAGTGGTCAGAGAGGACAACGTGGCAGAGGGAGAGCTTCAGCACGTTTCTTCTCTTTGACACCTCAGGAAGGTATAATTTCTTCACAAGTTGTTACAGGAGAGATGTTTTTGTTTAATAGTATACCAGTCTCAGTTTTGATAGATCCGGGTGCTACTCACTCTTTTATACGACGTTCTTTAGTTGTTGAACTTAATCTGTTAACTCAAGAGTTGGTAGATGAGTTAGTGTTGAGGGTTCCACTAGGTGGACCGACAGTTTTATCTGAGTCCTGTCCCGGATGTTTGTTATCTTTTGGAGGTTTTACCTTCGCTGCTAATCTCATACCTTTGGATGTAAATACTTTTCAAGTCATCTTGGGTATGGATTGTCTTGAGACATATCGAGTGCAACTCGATTGTTGGAAGAAGGAAGCTACCTTTCAACTAGGAGAGTTTTCTTGTGTCTTTACTGGAGACAGGAAAGTTCTGCCTACGTGCATAATATCAGCTGCTGTAGCTGATAAGATGTTACAGAAAGGATGTGAAGCGTTTCTTGCTCATGTGGTTGACACCAGAGCAGAGAAGATCACCGCCAGTGTTTATGATGTACCTGTAGTTCGTGAGTTCTCTGATGTTTTTCCAGAAGATTTGCTAGGCCTACCTCCTGTCAGAGACTTGGATTTTGAAATTCAGATATATCCAGGTAGTCATCCAGTGGCATTGCCAGCCTATAGAATGGCACCTGCAGAGTTGAAAGAACTCAAGGTGCAGTTGCAGGAATTGCTAGATAAGGGTTTCATTAGACCCAGTTCTTCGCCGTGGGGAGCTCCAGTCCTGTTTGTTAAGAAAAAGGATGGTACCATGCGTCTCTGTATAGATTACAGGCAACTGAACAAGATCACAATAAAGAATAAATATCCTTTGCCGAGAATTGATGATCTGTTTGATCAGTTGCGTGGAGCGACGATCTTCTCTAAAATTGATTTGAGATCCGGATATCATCAGTTCAGGATAAAGGCTTCTGATATTCCCAAAACAGCTTTCAGAACCAGGTATGGGCATTATGAGTTCTTGGTCATGTCGTTTGGGCTGACCAATGCCCCAGCAGCCTTTATGGATATGATGAATCGGATTTTCAGACCTTTTCTAGATCAGTTTATTGTAGTCTTTATAGATGATATTCTGATCTATTCCAGAGACAAAGAACTGCATGAGCAACACTTGAGAGTAGTGTTGCAGTTGTTGAGACAACACCAGTTGTTTGCTAAGTCTAGCAAGTGCGAGTTCTGGTTGGCTGAAGTAGCATTCCTTGGACATGTTATCTCGAGAGATGGAGTCAGCGTGGATCCTAAGAAAGTTGAGTCTGTGCTTCAGTGGGAACAGCCTACGACTCCTACTGAGATCAGAAGCTTCTTGGGATTGGCAGGTTATTATAGAAGGTTCATAAAGAACTTTAGTGGGATAGCATCACCTTTGACACGCCTGACGAGGAAGGATGTACCGTTTGTGTGGTCTGATAACTGTGAGAAAAGTTTTCAGATTCTGAAGAAGAGGTTGACTTCAGCACCAGTGTTGGTTTTGCCAGAAGCTGATAAAGGCTATACAGTGTTCTGTGATGCTTCTAGGAGAGGTTTGGGCTGTGTACTGATGCAAGAAGGTAAAGTTGTTGCTTACGCATCTAGACAGCTTAAGAAAAATGAGGAAAATTACCCTGTTCATGATTTAGAATTAGCCGCTATAGTTCATGCTCTTAAGACATGGCGTCACTACCTGTATGGTGAGACATGTCAGGTGTTTATAGATCATAAGAGCCTGAAATATATTTTCACTCAAAAAGATTTGAATTTGAGACAGCGCAGATGGCTTGAGCTGATTAAAGACTATGATGTGACAATCGATTACCATCCTGGTAAGGCGAATGTTGTAGCTGATACCTTGAGTAGAAAGTCAAGTTCAACAGCAAATGCATTTTCTATGGCATGTTTCAAAAGAGACTTGCTTGTAGATATGCGAAAATTGAACTTGGACTTGGAGGTGACAAGACAGAGTGGGTTGATTGCACAGATGCAAGTCAGACCTACTTTTTATAATCAGATTAAAGAGTTGCAGCAGAGTGATAATGGTTTATGGCAAATCATGCAGGATATGTCAGAAGGTAAGAGAACAGAGTTCATGTTTTCTGATGAAGGCGTGTTGTATCTTCATGATAGGTTGTGTGTACCTGGAAACAGTGAGTTGAAAGAGAAGATTCTTGAGGAAGCACATACTTCTATGTATGCCATGCATCCAGGTAATACAAAGATGTACAGGAACCTTAAAGAACTGTACTGGTGGTCTGGTATGAAAAAGGATGTGGCTGAATACGTGGCTAGGTGCGGGGTGTGTCAGCAGGTTAAGGCTGAGCATCAGAAACCTGCTGGTACTTTGCAGTCGCTTCCTATACCAGAATGGAAATGGGAACACATCACGATGGACTTTGTGGTAGGATTACCCAGAACGCCTAAGGGTTCAGACTCGATATGGGTGATTGTGGATAGACTAACTAAGTCTGCTCACTTTCTTCCTGTCAAGTCAACCTTTGACGTTCCAAAGCTGGCTAAAATTTATGTGGATGAGGTAATCAGGTTACATGGGATTCCAGTCTCCATTATTTCTGACAGAGATCCAAAGTTTACATCTAGATTCTGGAATCAGTTACATCGTGCATTGGGCACAAAGCTGAAGTTCAGTACGGCGTTTCACCCACAGACAGATGGTCAATCTGAGAGGACCATTCAGACCCTTGAGGACATGCTGAGAGCATGCGTGCTACAGTTCAAAGGTAACTGGGAAGAACACTTAAGCCTAATGGAGTTTGCGTATAATAATAGTTACCATTCTAGTCTTGAAATGGCTCCATTTGAAGCTCTTTATGGTAGGAAGTGTAGATCGCCAGTTTGTTGGTACGAGGTGGGTGAGAAGGAAATTCTTGGACCTGAGTTAGTTGATGTGACTACTGAAAAGATATCAGTGATCAGGGATCAGTTGAAAGCTGCGCAGGATAGACAGAAAAGCTATGCTGATAAACGACGTCGACCTCTTGAGTTTGAGGTTGGCAATGAGGTTTACTTGAAAGTTTCACCGTGGAAGGGAGTTCTGAGGTTTGGTAAGAGGGGTAAGTTGACCCCTAGGTATATGGGTCCATATCCTATTGTTGAGAGGATTGGACCTGTAGCTTACAGGTTGGATTTGCCGTCTGAGTTGGCAAATCTTCATGATGTCTTCCACGTGTCTATGCTGAAAAAGTGTCATCCCGGTACAGAGAAAATATTAGATCCAGATCCGGCGCAGCTTAGAACAGATGTGTCCTATGTAGAAGGACCAGTGCAGATAGTTGACCACCGGATCAAAAAGCTTAAAAACCGTGAGTTATCCTTAGTGAAGGTTTTGTGGAGGAATCACAATATAGAGGAAGCTACGTGGGAGCTTGAATCAGAAATGCGTAACAAGTTTCCTTTTCTCTTTTAGGAATTTCGGGACGAAATTCTTATAAGGGGGGGAGATTGTTATGACCCACGTTTCGTTTTACCAGTAAGTACCTTGGTTAGTGCATAATTGAACTAGTTACGTTAAGATGAGTACTTGCTTTTGTTAATAGTGTTTTGAGCTTGAGCTAGTGTTAATGTATCATTATCCTGTTTTCTTGTCCTGAGGTTGAGGACAAGTTTGTGCTTAATCCGTTGCCGAAGAAATCATGTGAAACCGACCTACGAGTAAAAAGATATGAGCTTTTTAGTATGCAGGGACCTATGTGTAATATCAGAAAGTTTCTGGGTAATTTATTTTCGGCCCCCTGGGCGCCCAGCCTTATCCTTTCCCTTGGTTTTCCTTTATCTCTTCCTTAGCCGACTAAGGAATGAACGAAGGGTTCATTCCTCCGTTAGCCGCTGGACGAGAAACAGAGAGGGAGAAAGGGAGCGAGCAAGAGAGGGAAAGCCGGGCGATCTAGCCGTTCTCCGCCGTTTTCCTTCGATTCCCCATCTTCCCCAGCCAAAGCAACCGCTGCACCCTTCTCCTTCTTCCTCGTGTTCTTCTTCCTCCTGCAGCCATGAAGATGACGACCAAGGAGGTGGTCTAGGGAGCGAACGGCGCTTCCTTTTCGGTCCTTTCTTCTTGCCAAGTGCTTGCTAGGTCATTCCGGAGCTATAGGAGCGATTCGGGTAAGAATCGTCCGCCGAATCGACCCCGATCTTCGTTTTTAGTTCTGCAATTTCCGTTCTGCGCAGGTTGCACGGCGTGCAACTCCGTTTTGCACGGCGTGCAACATTGCAGATAACTGATATAGGGGAAAAATCCGTTTCTGCGCAGGTGCACGGCGTGCAAAGTCAGTTTGCACGGCGTGCAAAGTTGCAGATAGCGGAACGAGTTTCAGCCCAGGTGCACGGCGTGCAAATCAGTTTGCACGGCGTGCAGGTCAGTTTGCACGGCGTGCAAGTCAGTTTGCACGGCGTGCAAAGGTGCAGAAAAGCAGATCAGAAGTGCACTGAAGGTGCACGGCGTGCACGTTGCTGTAAAGGGCAGAATTAGGCGTGTTTGTGGACGTTTTTCGGTGTATACGAACACACCGAAGTGGGTGAGTAGCAGTTCATTTAGAAATCATTATTTAACTCATTTTAAATACTTATTTGCTTCAGTATCAGTTAATATGATTCCTGAACTGTGTAACATGTACTTTAGTATGATAAGTTCAGTGGAACTTGAAGTGCGTGATGTAAATGATGAAAAAGAGGAAATTCTATGTCTTACAGTTGCTATATGATATTTCTGTTTAAATGTTTATTTGTTAATCAAGTATAGACTTAGATGCCCTAACACCGTAGAACCCCTAAGTGGTATCTGCAGCTTTGGGGTGAAACTCGTGTTGCAACATCATCCGTGCGTGTGTCGCGGACAAACGAGGAAAGAGAAAAAGGGCAGTGTCTAACAACAATTGTGCTTGTGTCACAATGGCATTGCGGTTTCACCAGAAAACACGGTTATCTAACACCATTCGTGCGGAGTCGCGAAGGTAACCCTGTGACCCTCCGCCTGTGTGCTCAGGTTAGTAGGAGGAGTCGAGAGAGCACTCAGAGTAGTGCATTGAGGCCGGAGAGCCTGTAGGCCGGAGAGCCTGTGGTCCTGTGGCAGAACAGGGCTGGCGTCAGACTTAGCATTCCCGGGTGTGTCGCTAAGTCTTGTACGGTGGGGCTGTAGCATGAATTTGCTATGGACCTTTATATGCAGAGTACACTGCATATATTTAGGGCATAATAATAAAATGAATGAAAAAGTCAAATAGGATCATAGTAAATTTATATAACTGTCTTTTTACTTGAATCACTTGATGATGCTTAGAAATATGATTATTATCTAAACATCTGCTATGTCAATAGGTTTGCTCTGCTTAAACTGTATATCTGTTTATTTTCAGTTAATGAACCTGACGAGTTGTTTATTGATAGCTAAGTGAAATGTTATTCACTGAGCGAGTAGGCTCATACCTCTACTCAAAACATTTTCAGGTCAGCATCAGTATCAGGAGTCGGAAGGATCGTTTCATCCTAACGCCTAGTTGTTAGAAGGTTTGTAGTTAGTCTAGTAGAGGTCTCTTAGTCCTTTCCCCTCGATCCTCGGGACAAGGTGTGAGTGAGAGAGAGAATGTGTATATCAGATGTAAATTAATGTTATGCTTTCTTTATGTTGACCAATGTATTATGCCGTAAACCTTGCTTGTATCTCTATCAGTGTAACTGAGAAGTTTCTGCAGTTTGTTTAGTTCTTGTTTACAGCTTAAACTTGATTATCATTTAAATGCCTTGAATTGTTCTAAAAAGTGAAGATTAGTTGGTTATGTGATAATCCCACCTGTCGTGCCTTAATCTCGTGGTTTGTGTTTAATGTGAGATTGGGGCGCGACATGGAGTCACGCTCAGGTGGTTGGTTATTTAGAGTTGAGGCCGAGATGATCAGGGGGAATGAGACAGAGTATGTGCGGTTGGATCTTGTGATAACTTGGTTTTTTATAATCCCCCATTCATTAGATACCCATGATCATTGACAACCTTCGTCACCCTGAGCTTGATGATTTAAGTCACTTTATGCTCAATTGATGGATCAATTTAGATTAAATTTCCCTTTGGACCTATATGTAACACTAAATGGAGTTTTGAACTAAGTGTCATTCTTCTTATGTTCATCATCATACAATCAGAATTTAACCCTTTCAATGAACTCTCCTTTCTATCAACAATATTTCATGATGTACTAGATTTAATTTCAAATCCAATAGTCTAAAAATTACCTCAATCAGATCTATACTTCATGAGATATGGCCAATTGAACTTTGCTATTCTAATGTTTGTTTTAACTTTGATGTAAATTGTTTTGAGCCTTGTTGGGGCCAAATAGGGTACGTGGCCCGGTTAAAGTGGGTGCCTTTTCCCCTCTTCACTTGACACAACAACGATCCAATTTGATAGGCTTTGACAAATTAGGACCCTTAGATCTTATGTCCATGGATTCAGATCATGATCTAACAGTCATGCTCTCTTCTTCTAACTTTTGACAGTGCAATAGTGTACAAAGCTTCTTTGTTGGCTCACGCTCACCTACCCCAATTATGGGTGCCTCTTATACCCATGTCTAGAGGAAAATTTGAGGCCTCTTCCACCTGTAAAACCCCCTTCTGAACCTTTTGCCCACTTTTCTTGCTAATTGGTGAACCCTAGGTTCACGTTTTACTCTTCCATTCTCCACCACCATAGGTGGTTCCTCCTTGCTCATCCTTAGGTGTTTTTGTGTCTCGCTTGCCTCATTCATGGATAGGACCTGTAGTAGATCTGGGGCAACACGGTGGAGGCGAACGGTCATTCGTCTTGGGAGACTAACACCTATGCACCCTCTTTCCCTACTTTCTAGTGAGGGCACCACCACAGTGGAGCAACGCAAGCCTCAGGCTGGATGGGTGAGGGTGATGAGTTGACGAACGTCAGATCTAGGGCCTCCAACCAGTGCACGAGCAAGATTAGGCGCCTAGACCCGCTTTTCTAGGCTGCGACACCCAGTCGTGGACGGTGTCCACCGGTCTCGGGCGACCACCTCCCAGCATTTGGGGGTGGTTCACAACTAGCCGGGTTGTAGTTGGGCCTCTACAGTTAGCCCAGTAAGAGTTCCAGCCCAATCGCAGCCTGCACTAGGGTAAAACTCCTTCCAAATTAGTTTGAAATGTGAAAACTTTAATTAGCCATATCTCCTTGATCGCTAAACATAACCCTATGGTATTATATATCATTTTGTTCAAAAAATTGCCTCTTTTCTAATGATGCCAATATTTGCTGCTAGTTTGCATGGTTCATACCTGATTTAGTAGAAATGATGCCCTCACAGTCTTTTGAATAGTAACCAACTTCAATCATGTGCTTTTTTTATGATCCCTAGCTACCTATTCCCCTAGATTAGTAATCAATTCCCACCTTTACTGTTCTTAATGTCTTGGACCAACTAAATGCACCCCAACTATCATTTAGACCATCTATGTTCACCTATGACTTGAAAGTGACTCCTTAATGTGCATATATGTTATAACATAATCGATGGTTGGCCTGTAGCTTTAATGGTCATCATCTAATCATGAAATCTTGAAAGCCAGTAATACTTGTTGTTCTTAATGACACATTCAACATAGATCTTGTGCTTTTTACCATGAATGACTCCTTAAGACATATATACTCACCTCTGTACACTTTTGTGACTTTATATGAGATGCCCATGTGCTTATATGCTTGAATCTTTAAAACCTTATGCAAAAATGATCCCAAGATGTTGAAACATATATGATGACCTTCGAATCAGACCATATATCATTATGTAACTCAAATTTCCATGAATCACACTCTTATACTCGTGTGACATACACATGACATTTAATGCAATATTATTGCTTCTGCTAATTGTTGGGCTTGAACCTTGCTAGATCATACTCCAATGTTAGATATGCTATCTTATTGACTTCAAATTAGTAGAATTATCTTGCTACATCTCTACAATCTTAAATTTATCTACATAGTGCTTCTATGGCTTGGAAATGTACAATATTGCATGATTTGGTCTAGTTGGACTAGTAATGATCTTGCATGTTGAAACAATGATGATGATCGAAATCTAATTATTTCCATACTTCTAATCATACCTTATGTTTATCTAGAATTACTCATAATGTGGATGGCACACCTAGATCTAAGGATAAATATTGATCCTTGAATTACATTGATTGATGACATGCATGTTGAGAAGATTGGAAACTATGTTGAACTATTTGAATACTAGATCTAAAAAACACCCACATCACTCTTACATCATGTTTATTTTACTCAAATCCTAGTGAACTAAGATGACATGGTATATCTTTTCCTTGCGAGCTACCCTTGGTTTGGATAATCTCTAGGATATTACTCAAGAATGCTAAATATTGTACTCTACTCACAAGGTACGCTTACTCTTTTGATCTGACTATGGTGTTTACTTGTTTGTATGTATGCTCGTATGAATGCTTGGCTAGTTCATTAATTATTTGAGATGCTTGTTCCCTATGATTAGTACGTTCATTTTGCTTGAAATATGTTGAACAAACCTCAAACATAATTGAACTTGTCCATTATACAAACTTCATGTACCTGCCTGTATTCTTGGGGTAAGGGCACAAGGTTGGGCGCCTTACTTCAGATGTCAAGATAAGGTGGACCATGTCGATAAAAAGGGTTAGCTAATCTTGAGCACCCTTTCGGACCCTTCCAATGGGAAGTCAGTCAATTCCCTTGATATATTTTTGAGTATAATGGAAAATACACTTAAAGCATGCTTTGTATAGAAGATTTTTGTTAAATGTTTGTGTCTTGTTTCTACTTCTTGATTATATGATGTGTCTATACAAGGAAGTTTTATAATAATTTTAAATTTCTTACATGTCTTTCATAGCATACTTAATGCTTTAGCATTAATATGTTTTATTTATCAGATTTGTAGTTGCCAAATGAAGATCCACTGCACTCAAGACTCTAAGCTCTAAAATGCAAAACAAATTGGTATGCTTGAATCTAGAAATTGGTACATATCTCTTCTATTAATGTTTAATATCTTTTTTGTCTTGTTTCTATTGCCTTTTTCATATATATTGCTTGTGAGACTATCTGCGATTCTACAAATGGATGCCCAAGTCCATTCGCCTTTGTCTTTGTAGCTATTACGAGTGTGGACCTAGCGTAACAAATAGTTCTGTGACAAATGGTATCAGAGCGAAACACATAAGCCTCTATATATGTTTATGGCATAACAAATCTTAAGAACCTTGGAAGGACTAAAATCCTTTCCTCAAGCTTAGAGAGTCTTCTAACATCTCATCTTGTTTTTAAGGACCACCCAAGCCACCCAAGTAGATGATGATTAGGTAGTCTTCTCATCTTCTCATGTGATTCTTCTCTCATGACTATTAATCACATGAATTCTTGATTTTGGGTAGCTTATGTATGAAAGATAAATTCACTTAAAAACATGAAAGTTGATTAAGATGTTAATACCATGATCTAACTTTAAATTGTAAAACCTTTTTATGAATAAAGTATTCTTGAAAGTGATGTCCTCGTGTCTAAAATATATTAACCTCAATGTTACCTGATCATATATAAGTTCTTCTATGTTTGAGGTAAATTTTTGATATGGTGAAATAAGTTGGAACTCGTACGTTACACCTCACTTTGATAAGGTCCCAATTGACTATACCTATGTTGTCCCTATGTTGATGAAATCTGAAACATTGTTAAGCAAACTTTTTCCCTATTTCTTATATACCATGATCGTGCCACGAAATGACCATGCCTTCAGAACTCTAGAGTGTGATGTGGAGACTAGTTGCAAGAGGAAACTGCCCTATTGACTATTATTCCTCTTTGTAGGCTCAATTTGAATAATATGATGGACCTAGATCTCCACCTTGTACAATTTTACTCAAACTCTTAAATCCACTATTTGACTTCTCAGTTTCCAAAATCTACCCTCACCTTGATCATGAAAGGAAGGGAATTATCTTATGACCTAGAAGTCACATAATCTCTAGATATTTTTACCCTATTAATGACCTTGATGTCTGACTTGTGATCTCCTATGATACGACTTGAGATAGTTGATACTCACCCTATCCGGATATGGTTGATGACTCATGATTTATATAGACTAGTGTGCTAGATTAGGGTGGTAGTTGACTTATGAATCTGCCTAATCTATGGAACTCCCCTATTATGAATACCTCAAAATTTTATTTGGTTGATTATTTAGAGTTTGGAAGGGTAACCCCTTCCACCCAATTGTGATTTCTTGACCTAATGCCTCAAATAGGTCAATTCCTTTACGACTTTGATACTCGATTTTGAATCTCAATTTAATGACGGTCTTGCAATATGATATCATTGACTATACTTAGTAGTTAGGTTCCTAGAAAGACCTAGGTCTAGATCATCCATAAACCTTGAAATACCATGATATTGGACTCAAAAATTGATATCTCAAAAAGTTGCTCGTATCTCAAATATGTATTGAAATGCTGCTCGATTATGCATAGTTTAAATGGAGAGCACATTTTAATTGTTGATTCTCTCATGCATGATATTGATGTTCTTAAATCTGAAAACAAGGACAATTATTTTGTTTTGTAAGGATTAGAATCTGAAATTGGTGTTTATCTTTCGAAGATTTCTTTGCTTGAAATAGAAAATGCCTCCTTGCTTGCCGAAATTATTGTACTTGAATCTTGTTCTAGTTCAAATAGTAGAGAGAATAATGTTGTTTCTCTTCATATTGATAGAGATTCTTATTTAACTAAAGCTCTTTGCATAGAAAATGATTTTTTCCATGCTAGAGATAATATCAATCATTTCTCTTCTACTATTACTTCTCTTATGCATGAAAATGATAGTTTGAGATCTTCTTTGCAAGGATTCTTAGTTAGTAAGATGAGCCTTAATGATATCCTACACTATACTACTAAACATATTGGTAGACATGGTTTGGGGTATGATAGTAGTCAAAGGAACAACAAAGGTAAAGGGCCTCCAATATTCCATGGAGAATCCTCTATTTCCAAGACTATGGGCACATGCAACTATTGCAATGATATTGGCCATTATTCTACTTGTTGTCTTTTTAGAAAAGCACTCAAAAGCAATAGGACTTGGGTTGCTAAGCTAACCCCTCCGGACCCAAAAGCATGATTGGGGGCCATTTCATTTTTCTTCTTGTAGGTACATGCAAATGGATTGACTTGAGCCATTGAATTGTAAATTGACTTCTCAATCCACATGAAAGAAGAAAGGTGAGATGTGTATGAGGTGAAAACTAGTGGAAAAGCAATGGTAAGCACGAAGGTAATGTTTTTCTTTCTTATAACCAATCCTAACTTGTTTTTTTCAAGATAGTTTGCACTATACATATGGTTTTTGAGTCAAAAGTGGTATTTTGTGTTTCTCTTCACACTCTTGCTCAAAAACTGTTTCAAATTCTTTTATAGTGCATTACTAACTTGCTCACACATGTTTGGATATGGTTTGTATTTTTAGTATGCCTTTAAATGTGCTTTTATGAATATATGTGCTTTTTGACACCATCTTTATCAGTCGAGTTTGTCCTGATAGAAACTCGACTGATAGGCACTAATGGGTGTTACCAACAACTGTCAACGGTCGAGTTGTCAATACACAAAACTCGATCGACAGCACTGTGCACGGAATATACATTTGTCTTATTAAATGAGAATTTCCCTCTCAAGTAGATTTTCTCAACCAATAGCCTTATTCTTTGGCACTCTCATTTGGTACCTTTATATATGCATATTGTAATGCAGTAAATTTCCTATCTTGCTTACAACTCTATCTTTCAAATTGCTCTAAATTGGCATATACATATCTTACAATTACTTGCTTTGAGTTCTTTTGCAGGTTTTGATGATGATTTCTTTGGATCTTTTGGTTGTTGCTTAAATTTCATTTGTTGTTCTCTAACTTGCTACATATATCTAGTTGTATATCTTGTTTGGATACAACCTTGAGGTTCTTTGTTACAACCCCAAATTTTGGGTTCTTTTGGTGAGAAATGTAAATTCTTATATTAAAGATATTTGAAGAAATAAAGATATAATTTTTTTTGAATAAATCGATTTCGTTTACGATAGCCTCAATGATTTTTTTGTGGGCTTTATTGTCTATTGGGCCCAATCACAAGGAAAAGACATAAGGAACTCCATTATTAATAAGAAATGGAGAAAAGAAAAATGTAGAAACCTCTAGAAGGCAAAAGTATGTAATCCAAAGGTGGATTTCGTGCCTCTTGGGTTCCTTGGGGTCCGAGGAGTCCAAAGTTGTAAAGATAATTAAAAAAGAAAAGAAAAGATCAATTAAATATTTCTTTATTAAGAAAGAAATTGAAAACAATGATAAAATAGGGAAATAAGTGGAAAGAGGCATAATTGAGTTATCCTTAGTGGATTTTCATATCCATGAGGTTTCTAATATTAAAAGGAATACAAATGAGGAAAATAAAAAGAAAGATAAAGAGAAAACCCTCAAAAAGAGATATTTTAATGAGAAATAAACAAGATAACGAGAAATTATGGATTTAGATGCATCTAGAAGGATAATTAGTATCCTTAAAAAGGAATTTCGAAATATTTGAGCTTCTTGGGATCCAAGGAGTCCCAATGAAGAAAGGTGACACCTAGGCACCAAGCTCGGGATTGAGAAGGTGGCCTTAAGTCAATGGCAAAAGAGAAACCCTAGAGGGGTATTTCAGGGTTAGGGCAAAAGCGGTGGAGAATGATACATTGAAAATGTAAATTGGTTTGCTAATTATCCTAATTGTAATAAATAAATTGTTAGCCATATTTGTGAAATTTTAGTTGTCCCCACATACCAGCATATTCTGATATGCTGACTGACGTTTTGTTTGTCAGCATTTTACGTACAAGATTGAAAAGAACAAACAATAAAGTGGCACATGTGGAGTTAAATAGAAAATAAATTACAAAGGAGGATTACTTAGAATGGACTCATGATGCAGATAGAAGTAGATATCCTTGTTTTTGGAAAAGGTATGCAAAGTTTTATTTTATATCAGTTTTCAGTTTAGTTGGTAAAATTTGATATTTTTTATTGATTATTTGTGTAACCTTTGATCATGTTAATTGAGATAATGGCTCTAACCTCTTGGTCTCCTTTAATTGGGGGTTACCGGGAGACGGGGTTGTTACATTTGGTATCAGAGCATAGGTTCCTCATTTAATCCTTAATAATTATTAAATTTTACAAACTCTGTAGAACCCAAGGGAGTTATTAGAGGATTTTTCGAAAGACAGAGGTGTCTAGAAAAGGATCACGTCCAGGGGCTGGAAATATTTTCCTCTGCACCGCTAGTCACAATATGAGGACTCTCGGATTAGTGTGACTGCTTGGACAATGTCTCAGGATTTGACTCGAAATAAGATACCTTTAGGACTCTCGCATCTTGTTCATCCCTTCTCAACTCAAATGCTATTAAGGACCTTAAGGATTAGGGTTTTCTCTCTTTTCCTCACCCTCTTGAGGTATGGGAAAGGTTGATAAGGTTTAAGGAATCCTCCACCAAATTAATAAAAAGCATGTAAATAAGATGTCTTGGACATAAGATTAATAGATTAAGCGTAAAAGAATAGATACATGCTTAGGTCATATGACATAAGTTGTCATTCCCTCAGGAGAGACATGAGGCTAGACCTTCTTTTAAGGACGATAGGTAAAGAGAGTTAGTCTTGGAAGTAGATATCTCCATTACAAGTAGAGTCCTGGCACATCCTCTAAGGATGATGTTAATCCATAACCCTAAGTGCAGGTTAGAGAGAGAGATGACATGATAAGTTAGATGTTATGGTAGACCATATGTTTGGATAAACATGCCTTCGATGCCATATGAGCCATAAGAAGTTGGATGACAAGAGTGCCTTTGGCGACGCAACCCTGGAAAGGGGCGTTAGCACCTTCTTTGATGAGGTTAGAGAAGATCCTATAAGAACCCCATAAGCTTATATGAGCATGGCATAGTAGGCACCCAGAATACATTAGTAGTGTGAGCAGTAGGCTAAAACCCTGGCCAAGGGAGTATGTTGGTTAGTTGATGAGATAAGCATAAAGGGATAGGGATGATCTTGTGTTGGGTTTTAGAGGAGGCAGAGAAGCAGCGGAAACAAAAACAATTTCTCCCCAAACCCAGAACAAAAGGAATCGCGTCAACCTCTATATAGTAGGAAAGATGGTTTGTGAATCATACCTTGTCCCGAGGCTTGCTCAGCGATAGTACCTCGCGCCTTGCGCGGTCTTCACCTCCGGTCGTAGACGGTGTTTGTGCAGCTCCTGGTCACACCGGGACTCACAACTCCTCCTCCTACCAGACTGTCGGAAGACAGTTGTCCTCCTAAGCGGCAGTGACCTCCCGTCTCTGAAGTAGTCCACACGGACGACCTGGAACTCCACTCTCCTTGTCCCACAAGGAAGTGGAAGCAGTCACACCCTCTATTTGACGTACTAGTCCCCAACACACTCTCCTGCTCTCAATTGCAACTGCAGTTGTCCTTCCCTTGCTGCACCTCCCTTTGCGGGAAGCACTTGCTCGGGCTCTCTCTCGGTTACCAAAACTAGAGAGAATGACAACTTTGCAGAGCAACCAACTTGCACTGAGTTGTACTCTGAGAAGCCCCCAATACCCCTATATATAGGTGGGTCATGGGACAGGGTTATCTATCCCCGGCAATATGGGACTAAAAGAAGGAGTAGAAAGGTTCGAGATTTTCCACAAAAGCAACCAACTCGCAACCTGAACCGATCGGTTCACAAGTGAACCGGTCGGTTCGGGACCTGAACCGACCGGTTCACTACTGAACCGATCGTTTGGGACCCTTGAACCGATCAGTTCACTCCTGAACCGGTCGGTTGGGGTTCCAGGTTGGTTCCCGATAGACTTTCCTTCTTTTGTTTCCAATTGGTATCGAATACCAATCCTATTTCCAATCAAATCGGATAATTGAAACGAAAGGAAAATTCTCACCAATCCTACTTTCCCAAGTTGCTCGGTTGCACTAGTTGAACCGATCGGTTCAACACTTGAACCACTCGTTTCACTCTGTGTATGAGCCGATCGGTTCAACAATTGAGCCGATCGGTTCAGCAACCTTAGCGGACCGGTTCATCACATGAGCCGATCAGTTGCGAGTGTAGGTTGTGCAGAATATGTCAATTGTGATTTCAATCCATCTGATACTCCAATCAATGCGTCCAACACCTTGAACATTATGATATTGAGCTACCCGATTAATTGAGTGTTTAATTGAACTACTAAACTCCTTTAGTAATCAATCTAAACATTGCTTGTGGACAAAACTCCTCTTCCAGGTTAAATCCTATGTGTGTGACCATGTAGGTCCATTTCATGTTGGCAGTGAAAGTCCATAACACTTATGACTTCATAAGCAAAGAGCGGTGTCTAGTCACACATCATTGTTACCCAAGTGAAATAGAAAGTTGGAGAAAAACTTTCATCCCTACAATCCGTGAATGGTGTTATAGTGAATGTATAATTCCTTTGTCACTGGTATCTAGAATGAACTCGAGGCATGGAACAATCATCCTGTCAATGTTCATTCATTTCCTTGATCTCAGAGTAGACCGAGTGAGATGTGTATGGCATCAATATCACATATTGATTCACACATGCATGCGCATGCCTTTCTCAATCCTACTCATCAACTGGCCAAGGATATCAAACTCCCTCAGGAGGGACAAATCCCATATCTATCACTCACCTCTCAAAAGCCCCATGTGTCAAAGCCACCCAATCATCACCTTTATAACAACCCATGTTTCAAGACTGCGTTTGATGATGTCAAAGTGTACCCAACAACATGTGTTGAGTGTAGTGATTTTAGGTCTAAGAATCACACTCACCACCATCACTGTGAGAGCTGACTGTGACTACCAAGTCATGGTTCCATGTGTCACTCTCACGGTGGGTCTTTCCGGTACCTTGTTCTCTAACAAGTACCTATGTGCTTCGTTTGATATCACTATATCATGACTAATGAGATTGTGTCATCAACCAATACACAATCTAGTCTTCAGTGTTATTGATGTCTATGGTTATTTCCACAATAACAACCGACTAGGGACTAAACAAGAATGTATACTCTTAACATCCGTATGATCTCATCGTTTAGGTCCTCAACCCAAAAGCATACGTCATTGAGTAAAACAATCTTTAGACATCTATCATGTTACACCATCATCTCAGAAATAGTTTAAACATATAGATTGGAAATTGCCTTTATTATTTATTCAAATCATTTACAAAGTATCCCATTACAATCATCACATGACTTGCTCTATGGGCATACATATCAACAGACTCCCACTTGCACTTAGAGCCAGTCACCAAGGAAACACAGTCCTTGTGACCTAGCATGACCATCATGCTTCTGCTAAGAACGGGCCTTAGTCAGTGTATTAGCTATATACTCTTAACATCCGTATGATCTCCTTGATGTACGATCTCTCGTATGAGATGGAAGCGCCATAGTATGTGCTTGGACCGCTGATGTGATCTGGGCTCCTTAGCTTGTGCAATAGCTCCATTATTGTCACAATAAAGCTCAATTGCATCACAGCTACTGGGAACTACACCAAGTTCAAAAATGAACTTCCTGATCCACACAGCCTCCTTTGCTGCATGAGAAGCAGAAACATACTCGGCCTCTGTAGTAGAATCGGCAACTGTTTCTTGCTTGGAACTCTTCCAGCTCACAACTCCATTATTAAGGCAAAACACAAATCCTGACTGTGATCTGTAATCATCTTTATTGGTTTGGAAGCTTGCATCGGTGTAACCCTTTACAACCAGCTCTTCCTCACCTTCGTACATAAGAAACCGATCCTTAGTCCTTTGCAAGTACTTGAGGATGTTCTTTACGGTTGTCCAGTGAGCATCCCCAGGATCTGACTGGTACCTGCTCGTCATGCTGAGAGCATACGAGACATCTGGGCATGTGCACAACATAGCGTACATGATGGATCTGATGGCTGATGCATATGGGATCCCATTCATACGCTCCCTCTCTTCACAAGATTGGGGACATTGAGCTCTAGAGACGGTGACTCCATGTAGCATGGGGATGTTGCCTCTCTTTGAGTTCTCCATGCTGAACCGCTTCAGCACTTTGTCAATGTATGTGCTCTGACTTAGTTCGAGAAGCCTTCTAGATCTATCTCTATAGATCTTAATTCCTAGAATATAGGATGCTTCTCCTAAGTCCTTCATTGAGAAAGTTTTCCCAAGCCAAGTCTTTACCTTCTCTAAGGCTAAGATATCATTCCCCATCAAAATTATGTCATCCACATACAATACGAGGAATGTGGTCGAGCTCCCACTAACCTTCTTGTACACACAAGTATCATCTTCATTTCGAATAAAGCCAAACACTTTGACTTCTTCATCAAATCGAAGATTCCAACTCTGAGACGCTTGCTTCAATCCATAGATTGACCTTTGCAGTTTACAGACTTTATTGGCATTCTTTGGATCTACAAAACCTTCAGGTTGTGTCATGTACACATCCTCATGTATATTCCCGTTAAGGAATGTGGTTTTAACATCCATCTGCCAAATCTCATAGTCATAATAAGCTGCAATAGAAAGCATGATCCTGATGGACTTAATCATGGCAACTGGAGAAAAGGTTTTGTCATAGTCAACACCTTGAACTTGTTGAAATCCCTTTGCAACCAATCTACCTTTATAAGTTTGCACATTGCCATCCATGTCGGTCTTTTTCTTGAAGACCCACTTGCACCCTATGGGTTTTACCCCTTCGGGTGGTTCCACCAAAGTCCATACTTTGTTGGAGTACATGGATTCCATCTCGGATCTCATGGCTTCAAGCCATTTCTCAGAATCTGGTCCCTCCATAGCCTCTATGTAGGTAGTTGGATCATCATCTATGATCAACTCTCCACCTTCCTGAGTTACAAGGTATCCAAACCTCTCAGGTTCAAGGCGGGTCCTACTAGATCTATGAGGTCCTTGTGTTACCTGAGGAGACTGAGATTCCACAACACCTTGTGAATCTCCAATTTCCTCTTGTACATCTACCAGTTCTATGTCTTCTTGTTGGGCTTGAACCTCTTCAAGCTCTATTTTCCTCCCACTGCTTCCTTTTGAAATAAATTCCTTCTCTAGGAACATAGCTGTCCTGGCAACAAACACTTTGTTGTCAGTAGGGTGGTATAAATAGTATCCCCTCGTTTCCTTGGGGTATCCAACAAAATAACATTTATCGGATTTGGGTCCAAGCTTATCAGGAAACATTTTCCTAACGTAAGCCTCACAACCCCAAATCTTCAGAAAAGACAAATCGGGATTCTTCCCAATCCATATCTCATATGGTATCTTTTGAACCGATTTAGATGGTACACGGTTAAGCGTAAATGTGACGATTTCTAGAGCATAACCCCAGAAAGAAATTGGAAGATTAGCACAACTCATCATTGATCGCACCATATCCATCAATGTGTGATTCCTTCTTTCAGACACACCATTATGTTGTGGTGTTCCAGGCGGAGTCCATTGTGATACAATACCACGGGCTCGCAGAAGGTCCTCAAACTCCTGGCTTAAGTATTCTCCACCTCGATCAGAATGAAGTGCCTTAATACTTTTACCAAGCTGATCCTGTACTTCATTCATGAAATCTGTGAACCTTTCAAGGGTTTCTGACTTATGTTTCATCAGGTACACATAGCCATACCTACTGAAGTCATCAGTAAAGGTAATGAAGTATTGATACCCACCTCTGGCATTACTTCTAAAAGGCCCACATACATCAGTATGTATGAGTCCTAGTAGATCACTAGCTCTCTCACCTTTACCTGAAAAGGGAGTCTTGGTCATCTTGCCCAACAAACAAGATTCACATGTCTCTATTGATTCATAATCAAAAGAGTCTAGATAACCATCTTTATGGAGTCTAGAAATGCGCTTCTCATTTATGTACCCTAGACGACAATGCCAGAGATATGTTTTGTTTGAGTCGTTGAGTTTTTTCTTTTTGGTGTTTACGTTGTATACTCTTGTCTCCAAGTCTATAAAGTATAGACCATAAGACATAGGGGCACTTCCATAAAAGATCCCATCTTTAGATATGGAACATTTTCCATTCTTAATAAGAAATTCAAATCCATCTTTGTCCAAACAAGAGACGGAAATGATATTCCTAGTTATGGCAGGTACATAATAGTTGTTCTTCAACTCTATTATTAGCCCACTAGGTAGAGTTAATTTATAGGTTCCTACGGCACTGGCGGCAACTCTTGCCCCATTGGCAACACATAGTTCAACCTCGCCTTTCCCTAAAGGCTTACTTCTCTTAAGATCCTTCACATTTGAAAAAATGTGAGATCCGCATCCGGTATCAAGTACCCATGACGAAGAAGTAGTAAAGTTAATCTCTATTACGTATACACTAGAAGTAGAGATCTCTATCTCCGACTTCTTCTTCCATTGTTCCTTCCATCCTCTCCATGTAGAAGAAATTGGTTTGGCGAGAGAACACTTCTCTCCCTTACCTACTTTCTTCTTCACTAACGCATTAAGCATACATAGAGTGGATTCTAAGGCTCCTGGTATATCTGGATTGTGCATAACACTTCTCACAGTCCTCAACCAGTTATGGAATTTATTCCGAATTAATTTTCCCATTTTAAAAGATGATTCTTTTGCCATTCTACAAGAGATAATTTGCATTTGTCAAAACTCATTTTGATTTGATTTGAATAAATTTGACGATAGTTAATTAGGCCTTTAATTAATTACCGCTCCCACTATTTTGACTCAAATTGATAGCCATCACCATCAATTCGGAATATTGTAGCGTACAATCTTCTAGTGGGTCAAGATCCTGATTTCCTCTGAGCCACAGACCAGCTTGGGATGTCACCCACAACTCAGATCTTCCAGGTAGGCAACTCTTTGCCAATTGCATCATATGCAACTCTTGAAAGATGTCATATTCAACTTCTTGCAATGATCATCTCCATGCCTCAAGGTTCTAGATCCTATCTAGGTCACCTTGTTAAGTCCGACCCAAAGCCAACACGATGAACATGCACCCTGCTTGGGCAGATCCACACATTCATCCTTCACGCTTCCACGAGATAGATGGTGCACCACGCTTGGGTGTGCCCACACTTGGTCGATCAAGCTTTTCACGTGTGTCACATTGGGAAGGGATCTAAAACTTAATATTTAATGAGGGATTTAGTTTTTATATACATATACATATCCAATCACCACAATATATAGTAAGTATCATATGCATGCTATATCCCACAGAAAACATGCAAAATGATAAAAAGAAATGATTATGGACATCCTATTGTGATTCCTCGAGCCAAGAGGAATCACGGTCATCTAGGTCTACATCACATGCAACATGTACAAGATGAAATTTGTGCCTACCTTTCTGGGTTTGATTAGCTCATCTCCATGACCGATCAGCTCGCCATCAGGTTGGTTGTTCGGGTGCAACCAGCCGATCGACTGGCGCCTCCAGCCGATCGGTTCACCGATCTTCGTGCATCTCCTCAGGTTGCCACCCGCTCATTTTGCTCCTCAAACCGGCCGTCTAGATCACCAACCAATCAGTTCACGCCTTGAACCGATCGTCTCAGGTTGTCCTCCGTTTTTTGACATAATAGGAAATAAAATCTATCCTATTTACAATTGAATTGAGAAAACCCCGAGTTACATTCGGGGGAGCAAAGGTAGGAAAAGAATTCTCGAATTATTTCGAGTTACATCAGGAATAGGAGAGGGGAATCAGTGCGCAGACTGAGATGCAAGCAACCACACAAACAACCACACACAGATATAGGGGTTTATAGGCCATAATCATGCTACACATCCACCACAAAACTCTCTTAAGGGCGACGCGTATCGAGTGCATTAATATTACATATCATATATGTATATTAGGAATTTGTGGATTGGACATGTATAAAGCCGATATTATTCACATCACATGCAATAAATAAAGGCGACAAACCAAAATTGATCATATCAATAATCCTAAAATATAGAGCGGTTGACGTGGCTCTGATACCACTGTTGGGTTTTAGAGGAGGCAGAGAAGCAGTGGTAACAAAAAAATTTTCTCCCCAAACCCAGAACAAAAGGAATTGCGTCAACCTCTATATAATAGGAGAGATGGTTTGTGAATCATACCTTGTCCCGAGGCTTTCTCGGTGACAGATGCCCGCGCCTTGCGTGGTCTTCACCTCTGGTCTTGGACGGTGTCTGTGCAGCTCCTGGTCGCACCGGGACTCATGACTCCACCTACCGGACTGTCGGATGACAGTTGTCCTCCTAAGCGGCAGTGACCTCCCGCCTCTGAAGTAGTCCCCACAGACCACCTCGAACTCCACTCTCCTTGTCCCACAAAGAAGTGGAAGGAGTCACACCCTCCTGTTGACGTATTAGTCGCCAACACACTCTCCTACTGTCAATTGCAACTGCAGTTGTCCTTCCCTTGCTGCACCTCCCTTTGCGAGAAGCACTTGCTCGGGCTCTCTCTCAGTTACCAAAACCAGAGAGAACGACAACTTTGCAGAGCAACCAACTTGCACTTATTTGTACTTTGAGAAGCCCCCAATACCCCTATATATATAGGCGGGTCACGGGACAGCGTTCTCTGTCCCCGACAATATGGGACTAAAAGCAGGAGTAGAAGGGTTTGAGATTTTCCACAAAAGAAACCAACTCGCAACCTGAACCGGTCGGTTCACAAGTGAACCGGTCGGTTGGGGACCTGAACCGATCGGTTCACTACTGAACCGATCGTTAGGAACCCTTGAACCGATCAGTTCAGGTTGGGGTTCCAGGTTGGTTCCCGATTGACTTTCCTTCTTTTGTTTCCAATTCGTATCGAATACCAATTCTATTTCCAATCAAATTGGATAATTGAAACGAAATGAAAATTCTCACCAATCCTACTTTCCCAAGTTGCTCGGTTGCACCAGTTGAACCGATCGGTTCAACACTTCAACCGCTCATTTAACTCTGTGCACGAGCCGATCGGTTCAACAATTGAGCAGACCGGTTCAACAACCTCAGCTGACCGGTTCATCACATGAGCCGATCAGTTGGGAGTGTAGGTTGTGCAAAATTAGTCAATTGCGATTTCAATCAATTTGATACTCCAATCAATGCGTCCAACACCTTGAACATTATGATATTGATCTGTCAATTAATTGAGTGTTTAATTGAACTACTAAACTACTTTAGTAATAAATCTAAACATTGCTTGTGGACAAAACTCCTCTTCCAGGTTAAATCCTATGTGTGTGACCCTGCAGGTCCATTTCACGTTGGCAGTGAAAGTCCATAACACTTATGACTTCATATGAAAAGAGCGGTGCCTAGTCACACATCATTGCTACCCAAGTGAAATAGAAAGTTGGAGAACAACTTTCATCCCTACAATCCGTGAATGGTGTTACAGTGAATGTATAATTCCTTTGTCACTGATATCTAGAATGAACTCGAGGCATGGAACAATCATCCTGTCAATGTTTATTCATTTCCTTGATGTCAGAGTAGACCGAGTGAGATGTGTATGCCATCAATATCACATATTGATTCACACATGCATGCGCATGCCTTTCTCAATCCTACTCATCAAGTGGACAAGGATATCAAACTCCCTCAGGAGGGACAAATCCCATATCTATCACTCACCCCTCAAAAGCCCCATGTGTCAAAGCCACCCAATCATCACCTTTATAACAACCCATGTTTCAGGATTGTGTTTGATGATGTCAAAGTGTACCCAACGACATGTGTTGAGTGTAGTGATTTCAGGTCTAAGAATCACACTCACCACCATCACTGTGAGAGCTAAATGTGACTACCAAGTCATGGTTCCATGTGTCACTCTCACGGTGGGTCTGTCTGGTACCTTGTTCTCTAACAAGTACCTATGTGCTTGGTTTGATATCACTATATCATGACTAATGAGATTCTGTCATCAACCAATACACAATCTAGTCTTCAGTGTTATTGATTTCTATGGTTATTTCCACAATAACTACCGACTAGGGACTAAACAAGAATATATACTCTTAACATTCGTATGATCTCATCGTTTAGGTCCTCAACCCAAAAGCATACTGTTACACCCCGATCTCACAATTTCCTCAAATCATGAGATTAGGGCGTAAGATAGGATTTGTATGCAACACAAAGAACACCCTTAACTTTTTCTTTTCTTTAAAACTCTTGTTTCCCCGCATTGAACCACATAAATCATCTTAACAAGGGAATCTGAACATTTCTTTTACTAATCAGACTTCAACAGAAAAGATACATATACAAACATTCATGATGTCTTTCACAACTTGTGCACATAAAACTTGTTAATTAGCATACATATCAAAGAGGAACAATATTACACATCGTAATTACAACTCTCTCTCTTATCTCTTACTGAGGACCTAGAGTGACAAGGACCGACTGACTCATCTAGTCTCGTAATTGACTCCTGTGGCAGATCTACACTGATGCTCTGACCATCTTCAAGTCCACGCGGTTAACCCTAAAATGTTTGAGTAGAGGGGTGAGCCTACTCGCTCAGTGAATGAGTACTTCATGGAAACAGACTAATGCACTAATGTAATCAAAGATATAATTTGCGTAAATGATGTGAAATTTAACAACAATAAATACTACACTGAGCAGTTCTAAAACAATATAATTGAAACAGCAAAGAATATAAATATTGCATCCAAAGAATAACTATTAGAAAACTATGCTCTAGTCTTTCTTAACTCTTTCATTTATAAGGAACTCTGTGAACCTATATGATCATATTTTAGATTATGCCCTAAATATATGCAGTGTACTCTGCATATAAAGATCCGCAACAAATTCATGCTACGGTCCCACCGTACAAGACTTAGCGACACACCCGGGAAATGATAAGTCTGACTGCTGTCCTGGTCTGCGTCAGGACTCTCAGGCTCACACGGCCTCACTGCACTCTCAAAGAGTGTACTCTAGACTCCTCCTTTAACCTAAGTACATCGGCGGAGGGTCACAGGGTTACCTTCGTGACGCTGCACGAATTGTGTTAGATAACCGTGTTTTCTTTTCTTTCCAGTGCCACCGTGACACACGCACGGATTATTGTTGAACACTGCCTTTCTGCCCTCGTGCCACCGTGACACACGCACGGATTATTGTTGAACACGAGTCACCGACCATCTAGTCACACGCTAGTAGGTCGTTTCACCCCAAGGTGCAGACCTCACGAGGGGTTCTACGGCGTTAGGGCACCTATGTCTATACTTGATTAACAAATAAATAACTAAACAGGAAAAAACACATTTCATACTTATTTCACATTCGTAACATAACTTGAAAACACATTTACATCATTTGTCATCTTTAAACATGACTCAGTAACATCCCCTTCTAGGGCATGTCATATCTCAACACCTGCCATTTACGAGATATGTATTGAAATATAAGAAGCCTTGCAGTATGTAAATATCATTTTAGGGAGAACAAGCATATAAAGTTAAATGCACTAGAGACATACAATTTAACAATTAAGCATCACCATATCTCATATCGAGAGCTTCCATATTACCATAGCATGATTCATTGAACACCCTATCCTTAGGGTTTCATTTGCCTTATTCATTCATCACATGCCAACACCCTACTCTTAGGGTTTCATTTACCTCATTCACCTTTTCATTTACCTCATTCACTTGTCACATGGCTCTCATAAGGATTTTATAGGATATAAGCATTCACTAAATAAAGACTGTTTCCAACAAATCTTATATAATCAATATAGATATGAAACCATGGAAATTTAACTAAATTTAGGTTTTCCATATCATCACTGCGATATCATGTATCCAGAATAAGATTCAATTAAGATAACCCACGAGGTACATCCTCACCACTTATAGGATTACTAGTCCTTTTTAATAAGGTTGAAACTCTAGCGATATCTCAATTAGGTCAAACCCTAATTACATCATTTGATATAAATCTAAAAGCATCATCACTAGGAAGTGTTGTATACGTATCTGATATGAATCTACCATTTAGGAGTCATTCAAACAGAGAAGGAACCCATATCATATCAATTTACAATAACTTAAATCAAACGGACATTTCAGGATTTATAATTCACATGCTAAGCATTTAGGGATTTGGATGTTATAATAAAATTTGTGCATTAGAATGTTTGAAGGAAGAACCCACTCACCCTAAGGTGTGAAAACACCTCACAACTGCAGCTCAACTCAGAGAATCTCGAATTCCCATCAAATCCCTAGCAAATCTCCCAATTCTTCTTCCATTCAACTCGGAAACCTTGAAAATGAGGGATTATGAAGAAAGGGTGAGAAAAGAGGGAATTTCGACATCATCTTGGATCAAATCAGAGCAAGGATGGAATCTTGACATAAGAGAGAAGATTCACCATAAAAGTCTATGCAAGGAATCCGAACTTACTTGATTTCACCCTTCCTGGAATCGCAAAACCCTAATTCAGCAATTCCCCCACTTTCTCCACTCAAGCCCTAATTCTCCGTCTCTCTCTAGGAGCTCATTTCTCTGGAATGAAATGACGAAGAATGAGAGCTGCTTGTGTGTGTGGTTGCTCATATAAGTCAATTGAGCTGCTTGGGTCAATTGCATATTGACCCAACACTTAACTTTAATTATATAGGCTGAATATTCAGTTATACAAAAGTTACTGTAATTCGTTTATTTCAGAGATCAAACATTCCCCAACAATTATGGTAATTTATAAAGTTGTTCATAATTTATCTATAAAGCTTCAGTTAAAATTTGAGATCATTTGGAGTTACCAATAATTAATTAAAAATCGAACAGTGCACTGCTATATTGCAGTCTGCAGAATATATTCGGCCGAGTTTGTCCTGCACAAACTCGACCGACACCCTTACTGTAGGGATCCAAAAGTCATCCAAAAATTATGCCAATTTAACAGAGTGTCTAAAAATGTGTTTCTCAGGCACAGTTAAAATTTGAGATCAATTGGATATACCAATAAAAAGATACAATTCAATTACCACACTGCTGTAAAATTCTGGAAATGTGATCGGTCGAGTTTGAAACTCGGCCGATCAACAGGTCAGAGCATTCTTCAAAAATTCTGATATTTTTCAATGTTGTTCACATTTTATATATCTAAATCATATCCAAATTTGAAGTAAATCAGAGTTACACATAAAATACTAAAAATCATTTAGTGAGGCATTCTACTTATCAAATTCTGTATTCATGTATCACCAAAACCCTATTTTGGGCCGATTAAGGTTTATGCTTCTCAAACCCTAATTACAAGATAAAAGAACATTTAGACTTCTTATCATAATTAAAACATCCTAATTGTGTTATCGTCATTAATTAGATTTCAAGAATTATTATTCCAATTAATCTTTGCAATTGTCTAGGTAAACCCTAGTTTACCAATTAAGCTCAGATGGGGTCGTAACACATACGTCATTGAGTAAAACAATCTTTAGACATCTATCATGATACACCATCATCTCAGAAATAGTTTAAACATATAGATTGGAAATCGCCTTTATTATTTATTCAAATCATTTACAAAGTATCCCATTACAATCATCACATGACTTGCTCTATGGGCATACATACCAATACCTTGAACGAACATAAGTATGAACATAGGGTTCACCCATGTAAAGGTATGCTTGTGAGGTTGATCCATCTTCATAAAGAGAGGATGAGTCTCCTGATACCTCTGTACCTATGGTATAGATGATAAGAAGAGTTCCTTAGACCTGGAGAGGTTTAGTAGCAGGTTGTAGGGCCTTGTACCTTATTGGTTGTCCTTGAGGAGGACTCAACTCTGAATTGTTGCTCAGATAGAAGGATCATGGGAAGTGTAAGTCATACCCTGTACATGCTTGGCTTGTGGTTAAAAAGTTGAGAAGGCAGTTGGACATCAGAAAAGTGAACCTAAGGTTCTTAGGCCTAAGAGGGGAAGTGGTGTACCTGATACTCATGACAAGATTTGAGTTTCTATAGATTCGAGTATGCTACTCTTCATAGTTAGAGGGAACGAAAACCCCTTAAGGTTAAGGTATGTTTAATGAAACCCTCATAGATAAGTTGATGACATGGGAAGGTATGATCCTGATCCAGTGTTGAGGAAAGAGAACAAGTATGACCTAGCATGGTTTAGAAGGTGGTCTGTTTGTGCCTTAGTAGTTGCTGGGTTAAGCATGCTCATGTGTATGTAAACCCTAAGGACGTTTCTGACATTATTGTCAGGAGTTGTAGCTTCCTCCCATCTTGGGAGAGGGACCCTTTGGTAGGGTGTATACCAGTTTTGTGGGTTTTAAGGAAACCTAAAGAGGTCTCAGAGGATCTTGAGAAGCTAAGTGAAAAGTACATGGTATGAGAATGAACCAGTAGACCCATAGACAACCATCTCTAAATGCATGTGGATGTGTTACCATGGAGGTAACCAGTATGGGGCCTCACCAAGGTAGGCAGGTTGCCATGACCTCTATGAAAGGATGAAAGTCAGCCCATGAATGCAGAGAGAGAGAGAGATGATTATGAAGGCTTGGGTAAGGTTCTATGTTGGACACGTACTATAATAGAATCCTAAGTCTATCCTAGGGTCAGGTAGGGATAAGACCGATGGAAGTAGGAGTTGCCTAATTCCCTAGTTGCACATGACCATAGGGTCGGGAGTTAACAACTATCATTGTCTAAGGGTCATGGGTTAGGAGATTGATCACTTTCGTGAACTCATGGGACCCAAAGGGAAGATAAGTAGGGCACTCTCTGGATGCATAAGGGAAGAGGGATGACCCCTAAAGTTCCGGCACCCTATAGACCAAGAGGAGATGACCAATGAATGTGTGTGGACCTAAGTAGGTTCCAAACCAGTTTTCCATGGAAGTAACTTTGATATCAAGATGATTGTGATGTAGAGGCATAAGTTGCACATTTCAACATAGATTTGAAGGTGTACTGGCAATGTGGGATGTACCATCTCTACTCTTAGAATAGGAAGAACTTTGTGTTTGGACGGCCACCAAATGCTTATTTCCTCTTCTTATAGGAGTGAGAGATAGGACAGTACGCATTCCATACACCAAGGATAAAGATGATGTGAGTTGGAACGTTGCTATGAGGTATGAGGATAGAGATGATAACATACCCTAGTGGAGTGAATGATATATGGATGGTTTACGAGAACTTTGAGTATTAAGATAGTCATCTGGTGAGGATGTTTTATCACGAGCTATGAGTTATACAAAGTTGAGTTTGTAAACCAAGAAGATGAGGTCAGAGATTCTTGATGAAGATAGACTTAGAGTTTGAGATGAGATGATGAGTGGAATACACGGAAGTGTATGTCTTCAACATTACCTTACACAGAAGGATGTGAAGTGGTAATGGATGCTCTAGTTGAGATATAGCTGCCTATTATAGCTAGAGGCTAGATGAGGCTATTAGGTTAGCCTTAAGTTTGAGAAAGAAGATATGTTTGGCTAACACTCATATGTAACGCGATCTGTTGAACAAGTTAGTGGTTGTTTGGTTAGCAACCCTAGGCCTTAATGCGATAAAAGGGTGGTTGTAGAACCTCAGATGCACGTCTTTGGAAAACAAGGTGATGAAACCCTGACTAGAGTGGTTTAGGGTTTCTGAGGAATCAATCTTGAGGAATCATGGCATATAAGAGATCATGATTTTAAGATCACCATACACCGTACTATGATGACAGTAAGTGACGGTAGTACTTTGGATGCCTAATATAAGGTTGCATGTGGTATGTTGTCATGCATGACAGGAGGTGAAGGGCGAACACCAGTAACCCAGTGTATATTTATAGAGGATAAAGAGTCCACGAGAGGGAATAGGAGTTCATCATGATGGATGTTGTGGTAAGTCTCCACTAGATTAAGGAAGGTCAAGATGCAATATGGGTTATGGTAGATCGCCTTACATAGATAACATGAGAAAGAAAGAATATTGTCAAAGGATGGATTTGCTTGAACTACATATGAGTGGGAGATGGTTCAACTACACTATGATGTGAGTTCAAAAGTTCTCGAGTATAACCTAAAGATTCACTTCCATGCGGTGGAAGTAAATACATGAAGAACTCGATGTTGGTACAGTTTATCACCCTAACTAATAGGATAATACATACTAGAGGGTCTAATGAGAGCATGTGTTCTCATTCAGGGTGATACACAGAGATAGTTCTTGTCCTCAGAATGATGTGATGATAACCACCATAGCTAGTATCGGGAGGTAAAGAAGCTCTGTAAGGGAGGTTGTGTCGGTCACCACTTCATTGAGATGATGTTGGTGAAGGGGCCTCCTAAAGGTCAGAATAGAACTACAGTGTGTGCAGATGAAGTCTCTTTGATCATGCAATGGATGAAAGAGAGCCCAGGGGCGATATGAGTCATGAGCTAATGCAAAGCAGACTGACATGCAGTTCACTATGGGAGAGTATGTGATGAGAAAATCTGACCCCTCTAAGCTACAACTGAGAACGCCGAGTCCCCCATATATGGGTCCATTTGAGATGGATTGGTGGAGGTGGTTGTGTTTAGCCATACCCCTCAGGATAAAATGATGTATAATGCATTCCATGAGTCTGATCTAGAGAACCATGTGAGGTACCCAAGCCATGTGCTGAGCCCTGAACCTATTCAACTTGATGAGAGGCTGAAATGTCCTGAGTCACCTAAGAGGGTATGATATACCAAGGTAAGAAAGAACTCAGACGGAAGAATATGAGATGATGAAGGTTCTTGGGAAGCATCATGGAAAGGGTGAGGCCATGTGAGAGCCATGATGGACATAATAAAGGCTTATCCTGATTTATTTGTTTGCTTAGTGGAATTTAGAGGGCGAAATTCCTGTAAGAGGGGAAGGATGTTACAACCTCAAATTTTAGGTTCTTTTGGTGAGAAATGTAATTTCTCATATTAAAGATATTTGAACAAATAAAGATATAATTTGTTTTGAATAAATGGATTTCATTTACAATAGCCTCGATGATTGTTTTGTGGGCTTTATTGGCTATTGGGCCCAATAACAAGGAAAAGACATAAGGAACTCCATTATTAATAAGAAATGGAGAAAAGAAAGTTGTAGAAACCTCTAGAAGGCAAAAGTATGTAATAAAAGGTGGATTTCATGCCTCTTGGGTTCCATGGGGTCCAAGGAGTCCAAAGTTGCAAAGATAATGCAAAAAGAAAAAGAAAAGATCAATTAAATATTTCTTTATTAAGAAAGAAATTGAAAACAATGATAAAATGTGGAAAATAAGTGGAAAGAGGCATAATTGAGTTATCCTTGGTGGATTTTCGTATCCATGAGGTTTCTAATATTAAAAGGAATGGAAATGAGGAAATTAAAAAGAAGGATAAAGAGAAAACTCTCAAAAAGAGATATTTTAATGAGAAATTATGGATTTAGATGCATCGAGAAGGATAATAAGTATCCTTAAAAAGGAATTTCGAAATATTTGAGATTCTTGGTATCCGAGGAGTCCCAATGAAGAAAAAGAAAGAGAAAATACCTATAATAGAAAATAAGAAGATAATGTGAATCCATAATTAATGGATTATGTGGTATTGTTAAAAAGGAAGTATTTTCTACTAAAGGACACTATAATTCCATGCCCATGGATTAAAAAACAAACATAAAGAGGATAAGAGAGAGGTAATTTTCGAAATCCTAATATTTAAAGACTAAAGAATATCTAAGAAGATAATAGAGAGAAGGTTTCTTCTTAATCAAGGGAAATTGTTTCCTATTAGGAAAGGGACTTGTTTCCCCTTGAATGAACCTCTTGGGTGTGGATATCCTCCCCTATATAAGGGATGGATCCCTAGCCCGAGCTCAAGACAATCCCATACATCTCTCTTTGTTCTCCTTCTTCATTTTTCATACAAACCTTGGTCATGAGAGAGTAGGGAAACTTTGGAGCAAATAAGAGGTTGCGGTGTCATCATGACGAAGGTCTGAAGTTCCCACATCCAACGGAGGAAGGTCGGCCATCATTCTCTAGCATTCAACCTCATGCGACCACCTGCAGTCGGCCTGCATGACTAGCCAACTACCACAAGATTAGTATGCTCGAACCAGCCTCTAGGCCATGAGTTTGGTGGCTCCCTAGGCGCAGAAGAGGGTGGCGGAGGTAGGGCACCCATCATCGGTGCCCCTCGAGCCTTGGAGGTGGAGGAGAACCCTCCCCAAGCAGCTCCAGTCGGCGACTAGGGCGACGCAGCAGGGCTTCGTGAGGTTGAAGGAGATGGAGGTGGTGTTGGACAAGTTTGCCCCTCTGCGGGCTGAAGAAATCACTAACTCAAATAAGGGCAACTCGGTCATTACGTTATGTTTTTAAACAAGCAAAAGTTGAATGGAAATAAGCGATGTGGCAGCTTCCGATTGGCCCAAAGTAGGTAATTTTTCCAAATTCATATCTAATTAACTGTAGCTCGGATGAATACGCATAATATATGAATTTTGCTCAGCGGAATACAAGGAATGCAATAAAAATATAATTGAAGCATGTTTCTGATTACAATTCGAAAAGTAATCTAAGTTAGAAACTTTAATGCTTTAATGATTAAGAAACCCTATTTTGTGATGATTAATGCATCTAGTATGGTTTAATGGATGATTATAGTTGATAGTAACATGTTAATTGTAAAAAGGTATATTGAAAACAAAAAGGATGAACTTTGCATGTAATTAGTTTAATTTAGAGTTTCATATGCATGAATATCCTTAAAGGGACATTGAAACCCTAATGTTGGTAAATGCGACTCTTAATGGCTTTAATTATTCAAAATCATGAATAAAGCTAAGATTTGATGATTCTAAGCTATTTTGAGTATACATGTTTCTAATTGTGGATAAATACCTTTAATATAGAAATTAGGGTTTTCTAATGAATAAAGGTAGAATTAATGACAATTACAATTCATATGTGAATTAGACCATTATGAACTTTGAATTGATGATGAATGAGCATAATGACTTTGTCATAGAATAAAAGGATAAAAATGGTAGTTTTAATGTAAAAGGGGCTTAATGGACTTAATTGATGATTAATTGTGATGTTTCTAAAATTAAGGTTATATGTTGTTAAAAGGTAACCTTAATAACTTTCATGAAGGATAGATGAGAAATTAGGGTTTTATAAGAGTAAAATGAAGTAAAAACCCTAATTGCAAAGTAAACCCTAAAAGGGGTAGAAATCCTAAAAAGGGAATAGAAACCTTAAGTAGCAAGATGGTTTGAATAGATTTTGATAAAAAGGAATTGTATGTAATTTCAGGACTCTAGTACTTGCTTGATTAGATGTCTTGATTGATTTGACTATTCTATCTCAATTCAACCTAACATGTATGTGGTTAATTACGATTAATCGCATTAGTTTTCCCAAAGGTTGCCTAGATGGTTCATCACATTGAATGTAACTTAACTGTTTGGATGTTCATACTGCAATTATAAAGTCACTATTGTAATCACAATTATAAATACATGTGTATTCTCACACCTACATGCCACCCTAATGGAAGATGCCATAAAGGTCAGGTCCAAGAGGGTAGACCAATGGGCACCATGAGAGGTGACCCTAGACACCAAGCTCGGGAATGAGAAGGTGGTCTATGTTGCATGACTATGGGGCACCATGAGAGGTGACCCCCAAGCACCAAGCTCGGGATTGAGAAGGTGGCCTTAAGTCAATGGAAAAAGAGAAACCCTAGAGGGGTATTCCAGGGTTAGGGGAAAAGCAGTGGAGAATGATACATTGAAAATGTAAATTGGTTTGCTAATTACCCTGATTGTAATAATTAAATTGTTAGCCATATTTGTGAAATTTTGGATGTTCCCACATACCAACATATTCTGAGATGTTGACCGACGTTTTGTTTGTCGGCATTTTAGGTACAAGATTGAAAAGAACAAATAGTAAAGTGGCACATGTGGAGTTAAATGTGAAATAAATTACAAAGGAGGATTAGTTAGAATGGACTCCTGATGTGGATAGAAGTAGATATCCTTGTTTTTGGAAAAGGTATGCAAAGTTTTATTTTATATCAGTTTTCAGTTTAGTTGGAAAATTTTGATAATTTTTATGAGATTATTTGTCGAACATTTGATCCTGTTAATTGAGATAATGGCTCTGACCTCTTGGTCTTCTTTAATTGGGGGTTACCGGGAGGCGGGGTCATTAAATTCCTAGTAGTGATCATCTTTTGGTTATGATGCATACTTGTTAGTGAGTTATATCCTTTCATGCTTCTAAAATTGAATATCTCTTTGTTTGGATATATCTCTACATCTACTCATAGCTTTCTTTATCTTATGTATCTCTTGGTATCTCTTGCTATGATTTAGATCCTACAAGTAGTCATAACTTGTGGTATCATCTACTAGTAGTTCATATACATGTAGTTCTAACCTTGGTTATAATTGGTATCTTTGTTCATCTAGTGGTATTTCACTATATGCTATGCTTGTATCTTGTCGCATACATGCTCAAGCTTGTTCCTTGAATTGCATATCTAATATCTTGAGTTGCTTGCATAACATTGTGATGCAGGGTACACAGATCTACATTATATGTAAAAATTGGAGTATTTTTGGTTTTCATGCAGATTTTGCTTCAGTTTTAGTTTTTGGTGCAAGACTACTATTTTTTATGCAGAAACTTCCTTCTAAGCATGGCTCATCGCTATGCCATGAGCCCTGATACTTTTTGGGCAAATTTTGTTATCTTGAAGGTCAAAATTGTGATTTATTGTTTTTTGCAGCACTGTCTCTTACATTTTGGGTTGTTCAAGTACATGCTATAACTTCCTTTTCCGTCTATGCCTGGACAATCCCCTATTTGTGCTCTTCTACTCTCCTTATATAACTTTTTGTTATCTCCTTTCCTTTAACAAGTGGTGTTTATTATTTCTTCATACCCCCACTTTTTGAAATGATAAAGGGGGAAAAAGGTATGTCTTCTTTTGACAAAATTGGGCGAAGGCATGTCTTACATGAAGAAGAAAAGTATGTCCATATAAAGGGGAGAAGGTAAATGGGAGAAGACATATATGTGTAGAACATATATGAGTAAAAGACATAACATTCTATAAATGTTATGAAAGCTAACCATGAAGGAGAAATAGCATCAATTGACGGGGAGTATGAGAACTCCACTAGCATCAATTGAGGGGGAGCATATGAGCTCAATTCTATTGAAACCCCTAGGTTTCTCCAAAGGTATGACTTTACTTAAATGCTTTCACTACATTAATGGAATGGTTTTTCATCTTCAAAAAGGGCGAGAATGTTGACTCAAGGTCTAAATTGACTAAACCCTTGTTTTGATGATGACTAAACCATTCAAATTAATTGTGTCTAATGTCTCTACTTGAGTGATTTCAGATTAGCTATAGACACACTCCAAATGCCCTAACTTGCACATATCAACTTGGAGAAAAGACAAGTCAAAGTCAATACAAGTGCACATTTTTGAAATATCATGTAAATCCATTAGAATCATGTTGTAAATCACTTGTAATGATTGTATGACTTGTAATTAAGCTTAGAAAAACTCAAGAGCACATAGATCGAATATTTAAGCACTCAAAAGCCATTTTTGAAAATTCACATCAGGTTGTTCATCGGTCGAGTTGCAAAATCCATCGATCCTGATTGGATCTTGAAAATGACTTTTGATTGGTCGAGCTTACACTTCATAGAACTCGACCTATCCCTCGACTGACCAAAACTGATTTAAGTGAATTGCTCGAGTTACCCCAGAACAAACTCGACCGATGGACTAAATTGGTCTTGTCTCTTAGTGGGATCGGTCGAGTTACATTTATAGAAACTTGACTGATTACACTGTACAAAAAAAGTGTAGAAAAGTGTTTCTAGCCATTGTGGAGTTGCAACAAGTGAAAATATATCTTTTGTAAGCCACAAAATGGCTAGTTTTCGTTCTTAAGTGTTCCCAAAGGCTAAGAGGCATCCCCATCTATAAATAGGACCCCTTGGGCTTCATTCCAAGGCTGATCATTCTATGCAAAACTCTATCTGAGGTTCCTATTCTATAGTTGAGTGTTTCCTACAGCCTCCTCTCTCTCTCTAATCTTAATCACTTACTACATTCGTTAGAGTGAGTAGGAAATCTATAAGAGAGATAGTCCTACATGTATATCTTGTGTGGCTCTCACTTCTACCACCTCCTTTTCTCTCTTTTCAACCATGAAGATGAAGGTTCTCTCTCTTAGCTAAGAGAGGTGAAGAAGAACAAGGGAAGGCATCCCTTGGTGAAGATCAAGGTTGAAGACTTGGAGCAAAAGTGGGTAAGCCCTTGGTGAAGGTAGAAGACTCATTGCTCAAGTGGGCAAGTCCTTGGTGAAACCTTCTCCGAGTGAAGGTGAAGTCAAAGGCTGAAGATCCAAGAAGAGTGGGTAATCCCTGCAAGGATGAAGACTCTTGCAAGAGTAGGTAAGTCTTTGGAAGAAGGCAGAAGACTCCTTGCAAAGTGGGTAAGTCCTTGGTAAGGTTAAAGACTCTTTGTATTGGATAGGTAAGTTCTTTGGTTTGTCATGTACTATATCTGTTATAATGAATATAATGAAGGTGCAAGGTTAAGAAATCCTATAGGTTGACCTCTCTAGGTAAGTGGACTGATTCACTTCTAGTTTGAAGTGTGGAACAACTCTAAATAGCTTGTTTACTTGTGTTTTCTCAATCTCTATCATCCTTTCTATGCCTATTTAGTTGCACTCATATTACCGATTTAGCATCCGTATCTTGTCATATATTTTGAAGGACTAATGAATTTTGTTTAAGTGCATTCAACTCTATTCACCCCCCCTCTAGAGCATCTAATCACCCATCTAGGATCCAACACTACTAAGGTGATGTTGGGTTTTAGGGGAGACAGAGAAGGCAGCGGAATGTATCAATCAATTGGTTGTTTAATAGAACTACTAAACTCCTTTAGTTATCAATCCAAACAACATTTATGGAGAAACTCCTCTTCCAGGAACATGTCCTAGTGTGTGTGACCCTACAGGTACATTTCACGTTGGTAGTGAAAGTCCATAACACTTATAACTTCACAAGAAAAGAGCTGTGCCTAGTCACACATCAGTGCTACCCAAGTGAAATAGAAAGTTGGAGAACAACTTTCAATCCTTCAATTTGTGAATGGTGTTACAGTGAATGTATAATTCCTTTGTCACTAATGTCCTGAATGAACTCAAGGCATGGTGAAGTCATCCTTTCAACATTCATTCATTTCCTTGATCTCAAAGCAGACTGGGTGAGATGTGTGTGCCATCAATACCACATATTGAATCACACATGCATGCGCATGCCTTTCTCAATCCTACTCATCAAGTGGCCATGGACATCAAACTCCCTTAGGAGGGACAAATCCCATATCTATCACTCACCCATCAAAAGACCCATGTGTCAAAGTCACCCAATCATCACCTTTATAACAACCCATGATTCAGGACTGTGTTCGATGATGTCAAAGTGTACCCAACGACATGTGTTCAATGTAATGATTTCAGGTCGAAGAATCACACTCACCATCATCACTGTGTGAGCTCACTGTGACTACCAAATCATGGTTCCATGTGTCACTCTCACGGTGGGTTTATCCGGTACACTTGTTCTCTAACAAGTACCTATGTGCTTGGTTTGATATCACTATATCATGACTAATGAGATTCTATCATCACCTAAAACACAATCTGCTCTTTAGTATCATTGATGTCTATGGTTATTTCCATAATAACAACCGACTAGGGACTATCATCTCAGAAATAGCTTAAACATATAGATCAGAAATTGCCTTTATTATTATTCAAATCATTTACAAAGTATCCCATTACAATCATCACATGACTTTTTCTATGGGCATACATGCCAACAGACTCCCACTTGCACTTAGATCCAGTCACCTAGGAACCTCAGTCCTTGTGACCTAGCATGACCATCATGCTTCTGCTGAGAAAGGGCCTTCATCAGTGGATCAACTATGTTGTCTTCTGTTGGTACTTTACAAATCTTCATATCTCCTCACTGTATGATCTCTTGTATGAGATGGAAGAGTCGTAGAATGTTCTTGGACCGCTGATGTGATCTGGGCTCGTTAGCCTGAACAATAGCTCCATTATTGTCACAATGAAGCTGAATTGCATCATAGCTACTGGGAATTACACCAAGTTTAGTGATGAACTTCCTGATCCACACAGCCTCCTTTGCTGCATGTGAAGCATTGATATACTCAGCCTCTGTAGTAGAATCAACAATTGTTTCTTGCTTGGAACTTTTCTAGCTCATAGCTCCATTGTTTAGGCAAAATACAAATCTTGATTGTGATCTGTAATCATCTTTGTCGGTTTGGAAGCTTGCACCGGTGTAACCCCTTACTACCAATTCTTCCTCACTGTCGTTTATAAGGAACTGATCCTTAGTCCTTCACAAGTACTTGAGGATGTTCTTTACAGCTGTCCAGTGAGCATCCCCGGGATGTGACTGGTACCTGCTCGTCATGCTGAGGGCATACAAGATATTTGGGTGTGTGCACAACATAGCCTACATGATGGATCTTATGGCTGATGCATATGGGATCCCATTCATACGCTCCCTCTCTTCACAAGATTGTGGACATTGAGCTCTAGAGATGGTGACTCCATGTAGCATGGGGATGTTGCCTCTCTTTGAGTTCTCCATGCTGAACCGCTTCAACACTTTATCAATATACATGCTTTGACTTAGTCTGAGAAGCCTTTTAGATCTATCTCTATAGATCTTAATACCTACAATGTAGGATGCTTCTCCTAAGTCCTTCATTGAGAAAGTATTCCCAAGCCAAGTATTTACCTTCTCTAAGGTTGCAACATCATTCCCCATTTATAGTATGCCATCCACATACAATATGAGGAATGTGGTCGTGCTCCCACTAACCTTCTTGTACACACAAGGTTCATCTTCATTATTAATAAAGCCAAACACTTTGACTTCCTCATCAAATCAAAGATTCCATTTCCAAGACGCTTGGTTCAATCTATAGATTGACCTTTGTAGCTTACAAACATTATTGCCATTCTTTGGATCTACAAAACCTTCAGGTTGTGTCATGTACACATCCTCATTTATATGTGTTTCTTGAGATATTACATTCCTTGAAAAGGAATTTATTTCCAAAGGGATCAGTGGTAGACAAATAGAACTCAAAGAGGTTCGAGATCAACAAGAGAACATAAAACTAGAGGAACCTAGAGAATCACAAGGTGTTGCGGAATCTCAAACTCCTCAAGTAACATAGGAACCTCATAGATCTAATAAGGCACACCTTGAACCTGACATATTTGGATATCTTTTGACTTAGGAAGGCAGTGAATTGGTCATAGTGGATGAACCAATGACCTATAAAGATGTTATAGAGGGACCAAAGTATGAGAAATGGCTTGAGGCCATGAGTTTTAAGATGGAATCCATGTATACCACCAAAGTATGGATTTTGGTGGATCTACCTGAAGGGGTAAAACCTACAGGGTGCAAGTGGGTCTTCAAGAAGAAGACTGGCATGGATGGAAAGGTCCAAACCTATAAGGATAGATTAGTTTAAAAGGGTTTTATACAAGTTCAAGGTGTTGACTATGATGAAACCTTTTCTCCAGTGGCCATGGTTAAATGCATCATGATCATGCTTGCTATTGCAGCTTATCATGACTATGAGATTTGGCAAATGGATGTTAAAACTGCATTCCTTTATGGGAATCTTGTGGAGGATGTGTATGTGACACAAACTGAGGGGTTTATGGATCCAACATTTTCCAATAGAGTCAATAAGCTACAAAGGTCAATCTATGGATTGAATCAAGCATCTCGGATCTGGAATCAAAGGGTTTGTCTTTGCTCAAATTGAAGATGAACCTTGTTTGTACAAGAAGGTTAGTGGGAGCATAGTGACATCCCTCATATTGTATGTAGATGACATACTATTGATGGGGAATGACATTCCTACTTGACAAAAGGTAAAGGCATGGCTTGGAAATGCATTCTCCATGAAAGACTTGGGAGAAGAATCCTACATCTTGTAGATAAAGATATATAGAGATATTGTCACAGAACCGTTCTTACCCCAATCTCAATCCTACTGCCTAGACAGTAGAAAAAGGATTGAAGCGCCCGTCCCTGAGTGGCCCCATAAGATCAATCACACTGGCATATACAATAAGAAATAAATGACTCAAAAACTGGATAATTGAAAAACAAACTAACCCAATATGGAGATTTCACCAATATATCTTTGTCATCAGAGTGTATGTAGAGTGCGGAAGCGATCAGTGTTCCAATTATATTGCCTAAAATCAAGAAAATCGAGACACAATCATGCAATTGCACGACACGCTATCAAAAACAAGCAAAGCGATTTATAACAAAATAGTATACTTGGCAGGACTTATATTCAAAAGAATAATAACCAATTTGCAAAACCAACATTTATTCGACAAGTTTTTCAAGCAATTCAACTTTTATTACAAGTTCCCATTATGCTGTAATTCAAGAAGCATGCTTATATAATTTGTGTGACTCTATTACCCCAACACGATGGGGAAGGTCATTAGGCCCCTTTTCACCATAGGAACATAGGAAGCCAAAGTACAAGTCCCACTTCCAAATGAGGGGATTGTTGTACTCAATATCCACATTATCAACATTATCAATATCATCATCATTATCAACATCAATATACGGGCAGTCATAATGGGCATTCAATTTATGTTTTCATGTTTTTCAAAATATAATATAGAAAAACAGAAGACTAATCATAGGGAACAATAGCTCATCCAAGTAAATAGCCAAGCATACGGTCAAGATATACATAAAAGTATCTTCAATACAATCAAGGAGGAGTTATATAAATAGCGTACCTTTCACCAAGATTTCGAGTATAGATCACGAATAATAGGTCGACCCTTTGAGTTAGATCCTAAAACACAATATTTGGATCAAGGGTCAAGATCAAGATATTTGGATATCATGTTGCAATATTCGAGATTAGGGTTACACTTTTCCTATGTCAACCTTAGGGTTGGGTCATTCACTTATGATCAATATTCCAATATGTCCAACATTATTTCAAGTATCCAATGTATATTCGAGTGTGAATGACTTTCCTAGGTTTTCTAGGATTAGATGTGCTAACCTTAATTTATGATCATTATCCAAGTCATCATCAAATCTTTAGATCATCATGTTGTTCTAACATCATTTATATTCAAGATCAGATTGATGGGTCAAAACTATATCAAGGGTTTTTCAAGCTTAAGATCAATATCAAGATTACTCATTATTCATAAAGATTCTAATCAAGATTGAATCGAACAATTAGATCTAGATCACTAATGATTCATTTTCAAGATTCAACTAAATCAGATCTAGATTTGTATATCAGGATAATCATTAGAGTCAGATATAGGGTTTTCAATGTTTTAGTCAAGATTAACCATCAATAGAGTCATTTGGACAATCTTTGGATAATCGAAGATTATAGTTTAATGGAATCATTGAAATCAATATAGAATCAGGTTTTAGAAATTGTTCTATTATATTGCCCTTGATTTTCTAATTAAAATTGACTACTTACTTGCCTTATTTGGATTATCCTAGCATGAGATAAGATCAAAATATAAAGGGGGTTTTATTTTCTAGATTTAAAAGAACATTCACCTGGAAGTGGGCCGCGATTCCAGGCCCAATCGCCCTGCGACTTGAGGATCCGGCCCAGCCGAGCAATCCCTCTCCTGTGCGTCACCCAGGTTGACGCCTGCCTTATGCCGCGCTCCCCTGTTTCCACGGAGGAACAGAGACCGTCGGGGCTTGGGGAGAAAGGAGCAGGAGGGGTCGAGGAAGGTAGCAAGGATGCCGCTCGGCTTCGGCGAGCTCTTGCGGAGTTATTGGTGGCCAGAGAGAGAGAGGAGAGGGAGCGAGGAGGTAGGACGCCCAACTGGGCTAGGCGGCGGCGCCGCACCAGCATCAAGGAGGTCGGGGAGGCAAACAGGGTGCACTCAGGGCTGAGGGGTGAGCAAGGGCGAGTCTCTGAGCATGGTGAAGTGTATGCGATCCTTGGGAGGTATTTATATAGTATTAGGACTTAGGTTTAGGGCTAATTCGAGGTCTGTTGCAGTCATGGCCGCCGAGAAGAGAGGGCCAAGAGGGGAAAGCATTTTGGCGGCACAAAGGTGCCAGAAATCTGGTCAAAATAGGGCTTGGTGAGTTAAAAATTGCGAGAGGGTCATTTTGGCTCGCTTCAAATTTCGAATCGTAGTCAATGGCACAAGATCTCTCGATCGGGTCCTCATTTACTCCTCCCGCTGATTGCGGAGCTAGAAGATGATCCCGTAGCCACTGGATCTATCCCTGATCCGTGGGAAGGATATCCAAGGGTGGAGAGGCGTCCCCGATCCCTTGCCACGGATCTCTGACTTGGCAAGTCAAGAAAAGGGCAAATAAAAGGGGAATAAAAGGATTTTTAACATATAAACTTCAAAAAATCATAGTAAATAGCAGGAATGTCCAATTGACCTAAAATTTGGACCAAAGCCTCACAAAAACATGGAGAACCATTAGAAAAAGTTTGAGGACCAAAAGATGAAGTTTGATAGATCAATTTGATTCTTTGGACAAAGTGATGAAAGAATCCAATTTGAAGTGTTATAATGTGTATAAAATCCACATTGGTCACCATATCTTGGATTTGAGTCTTAAAATTTATTATTAAGCTGAGGAAAAAGATTGAGGATCATGAGTGAGTATAAAGAGGGCAAAAGTGTAATTATTTCATTATAATGCAAAAATCCACTTTATCACATCCTTCCCTCCTTAAAAGGAATTTTGTCCTCAAAATTCAAAAAAAATCCCCAAAAATCGAGATTATTCAACCTAAGTCTTTTCCTCAAATGCAGGGGGTATCCTCAAGTATAAAATCAAAATCATGTCCTCAAATTTCAAGTAATCCAATAATCATAATTGGGATTCCATGTTCCAAATCATAATCAACTTGGTACTAACACCATTTCATCATCAAGCAATTGAGTATCAAAATCAGCACATATTGTCCAAAGTCATTATATGAGTCACTTATATGGAAGTCATCCTATTGATCACAAATTTGGACATATTATCTTTTGGGTCAAACAAAAAGAGTCCTTGGATCAAGTATACAAGGTGACTTAGCTTTCAATCCCAAAATCTCAGGGTCGTAGCCTCTACATTGGCCTAGGTGGGGTTACATATCCATGATTTGAGATTTCATATTTCAACATATCTAGACAACATCATATTTTCAATATCATTATTTCGAGCTCAAAATCAATGGGAAGGTCCCACCCTAGTCCTAATGAGAGCTAAACCCTAAGACATAAATCGAAAGATTCAAATTAGTCATCATTTCAAAATTTTCAAGATTTGGGATTTTGAAGTCATATATATCAATGTCCAAATAGTGTGATCATAGGATTTGTATCATTATTGAGATTTGATAATCGTGGGTCACAATTCTATAATCAATATCAAAAGTCGAGATTTTAGACACCAAAAGTCATAGATACAAAATTAGATCATATGTATACATATATCCAAAGCTGGGGTTTATATTCCTATTTAGACCTTAGGGAGATCACTCATCTATATTCAATTTCTAGCAACAATGTTCAAGTAATATTTAATCAACATGTCAAAATTTCATTATCATGGTTTCCAAGGTTGATGAATGATCTAGAGCTAGGTCTATCTAGGAAATAAACCACAAGCTATAGTCAACATTGTCATATTTCAAGATCGAGTATCAACCATGGGTTTAACCCATTAGGTTTAGGTCAATCAATCCAAATAGGGTGGAAGGGAATACCTTTCCAAACTCTAAATAATCAACCATATGAAAATTTAGAGGCAGTCATAATATGGATGTGACCTAGGTTAGGGGAGTCATGAGTCAACTACCACCCTAATCTAGCACATTATCGACATTAGTCATTATCAATCGAGCATATTCAAATAGGGAGAGTACTAATGATCAAAACATGTTTTATAAGGTCATAACATCAAAATTCAAGACAATAGAGCAAAATGTTAAGATTTGCAATTCTTTCCTTTCATGATCATGGTAGTGATAAAACTTGGAAATCGAGGATTTGAATTTGGCAAGAAATCATATCAAAATCGAGATTGCAAATAGTCAATATGAAAACTTCTTTTTGCATCATTTTCTTATATCACAATTTTGTGAGTCCTAAGCTTAGTCGCTTGACGACTTAGTCATGATATGTATCAAATAGGGTACAAGTTTGCTTAACTATGTATGAGGCTTAATCAATAATAGGGCAACATGGTTTTAATCAAATAGGGACCTTATCAACAACAAGGTATAAAGTACTAGTCATCCTTATTTCACCAAATCATTTTTTTTTTACAGTTTACCTCAAACATAGGTAGCATGTAGTCTAATTTTGATTAAATCGGGTTTTTCATGAAGGGTCAAGCATGAGTATTTCATTTCAAAGTTTTCATTGATCAAAATTGAGTTTTCATACTAAGGTCAGATCATGGTATCAACTTTCAAGATTTAGCGATTCCCATGCTTAAGCTACCCATAATCGAGACATCATGTGGTATAAGGTCACAAGGAAGGACCACATGAGGAGATGAGAAGACTACCTAATCTTCATCTACATGGGTGGCTTAGGATTGTCCTTAAGGAAGAGATGAGATGCTAGAAGACTCTCTAAGGTTTCACAAGAGAACCTTTAGGACCAGTTCTGGATCAATTAAGGCCAGGTAGAGCGGGGGATCTCAGCCACCGTGAAAATGGATAGGAGAAATTATGTCAGGACCCCGAGCCTAGACACCTCAATTTTCACCATTATGGGCTTTAGGGTTTCTTGGGTGTAGGAGACCTGAGAAATTATTTACTTAAAGTATATGAGAGTGTGTAAGCTCTGATACCAACTGTCACGGAACCGTTCTTACCCCAATCTCAATCCTACTGCCTAGACAGTAGAAAAAGGATTGAAGCGCCCGTCCCTGAGTGGCCCCATAAGATCAATCACATCGGCATATACAATAAGAAATAAATGACTCAAAAACTGGATAATTGAAAAACAAACTAACCCAATATGGAGATTTCACCAATATATCTTTGTCATCAGAGTGTATGTAGAGTGCGGAAGCGATCAGTGTTCCAATTATATTGCCTAAAATCAAGAAAATCGAGACACAATCATGCAATTGCACGGCACGCTATCAAAAACAAGCAAAGCGATTTATAACAAAATAGTATACTTGGCAGGACTTATATTCAAAAGAATAATAACCAATTTGCAAAACCAACATTTATTCGACAAGTTTTTCAAGCAATTCAACTTTTATTACAAGTTCCCATAATGCTGTAATTAAAGAAGCATGCTTATATAATTTGTGTGACTCTATTACCCCAACGCGATGGGGAAGGTCATTAGGCCCCTTTTCACCATAGGAACATAGGAAGCCAAAGTACAAGTCCCACTTCCAAATGAGGGGATTGTTGTACTCAATATCCACATTATCAACATTATCAATATCATCATCATTATCAACATCAATATACGGGTAGTCATAATGGGCATTCAATTTATGTTTTCATGTTTTTCAAAATATAATATAGAAAAACAGAAGACTAATCATAGGGAACAATAGCTCATCCAAGTAAATAGCCAAGCATACGGTCAAGAGATACATAAAAGTATCTTCAATACAATCAAGGAGGAGTTATATAAATAGCGTACCTTTCACCAAGATTTCGAGTATAGATCACGAATAATAGGTCGACCCTTTGAGTTAGATCCTAAAACACAATATTTGGATCAAGGGTCAAGATCAAGATATTTGGATATCATGTTGCAATATTCGAGATTAGGGTTACACTTTTCCTATGTCAACCTTAGGGTTGGGTCATTCACTTATGATCAATATTCCAATATGTCCAACATTATTTCAAGTATCCAATGTATATTCGAGTGTGAATGACTTTCCTAGGTTTTCTAGGATTAGATGTGCTAACCTTAATTTATGATCATTATCCAAGTCATCATCAAATCTTTAGATCATCATGTTGTTCTAACATCATTTATATTCAAGATCAGATTGATGGGTCAAAACTATATCAAGGGTTTTGCAAGCTTAAGATCAATATCAAGATTAATCATTATTCATAAAGATTCTAATCAAGATTGAATCGAACAATTAGATCTAGATCACTAATGATTCATTTTCAAGATTCAACTAAATCAGATCTAGATTTGTATATCAGGATAATCATTAGAGTCAGATATAGGGTTTTCAATGTTTTAGTCAAGATTAACCATCAATAGAGTCATTTGGACAATCTTTGGATAATCGAAGATTATAGTTTAATGGAATCATTGAAATCAATATAGAATCAGGTTTTAGAAATTGTTCCATTAGATTGCCCTTGTTTTTCTAATTAAAATTGACTACTTACTTGCCTTATTTGGATTATCCTAGCATGAGATAAGATCAAAATATAAAGGGGGTTTTATTTTCTTGATTTAAAAGAACATTCACCTGGAAGTGGGCCGCGATTCCAGGCCCAATCGCCCTGCGACTTGAGGATCCGGCCCAGCCGAGCAATCCCTCTCCTGTGTGTCACCCAGGTTGACGCCTGCCTTATGCTGCACTCCCCTGTTTCCACGGAGGAACAGAGACCGTCGGGGCTTGGGGAGAAAGGAGCAGGAGGGGTCGAGGAAGGTAGCAAGGATCCCGCTCGGCTTCGGCGAGCTCTTGCGGAGTTATTGGTGGCCAGAGAGAGAGGAGAGGGAGCGAGGAGGTAGGACGCCCAACTGGGCTAGGCGGCGGCGCCGCACCAGCATCAAGGAGGTCGGGGAGGCAAACAGGGTGCACTCAGGGCTGAGGGGTGAGCAAGGGCTAGTCTCTGAGCATGGTGAAGTGTATGCGATCCTTGGGAGGTATTTATATAGTATTAGGACTTAGGTTTAGGGCTAATTCGAGGTCTGTTGCAGTCATGGCCGCCGAGAAGAGAGGGCCAAGAGGGGAAAGCATTTTGGCGGCACAAAGGTGCCAGAAAACTGGTCAAAATAGGGCTTGGTGAGTTCAAAATTGCGAGAGGGTCATTTTGGCTCGCTTCAAATTTCGAATCGTAGTCAATGGCACAAGATCTCTCGATCGGGTCCTCATTTACTCCTCCCGCTGATTACGGAGGTAGAAGATGATCCCGTAGCCACTGGATCTATCCCTGATCCATGGGAAGGATATCCAAGGGTGGAGAGGCATCCCCGATCCCTTGCCACGGATCTCTGACTTGGCAAGTCAAGAAAAGGGCAAATAAAAGGGGAATAAAAGGATTTTTAATATATAAACTTCAAGAAATCATAGTAAATAGCATGAATGTCCAATTGACCTCAAATTTGGACCAAAGCCTCACAAAAACATGGAGAACCATTAGAAAAAGTTTGAGGACCAAAAGATGAAGTTTGATAGATCAATTTTGATTCTTTGGACAAAGTGATGAAAGAATCCAATTTGAAGTGTTATAATGTGTATAAAATCCACATTGGTCACCATATCTTGGATTTGAGTCTTAAAATTTATTATTAAGCTGAGGAAAAAGATTGAGGATCATGAGTGAGTATAAAGAGGGCAAAAGTGTAATTATTTCATTATAATGCAAAAATCCACTTTATCACAGATATATCCAGAAGACTTCTTGGACTAAGTCAGAGAACATACATTGACAAAGTATTGAATCTGTTCAGCATGGAGAACTCAAAGAGAGGAAACCTTCCTGTATGATATGGTGTCCCTCTCTCTAGAGCTCAATGTCGAAGTTATTGTGAAGAAAGGGAATTCATAAGTGAGATTCCATTTTCCTCTGCAATTGGATCAATCATGTATGCAATGTTGTGTACCCATCCAAACTTCTTGTATGCTTTGGGCATGATGAGTAGATAATAGTAAGATCCAGGTGATGCTCACTGGATAGCCGTAATGAACATCCTCAAGTATTTGAGAAGGACTAAGGATCAGTTCTTAGTCTACGGAGGAGAGGAAGAGTTGGTGGTAAAAGATAACACCGATGCATGTTTTCAGACCAATCTAGATGATTACAAATCACACTCAAGATTCATGTTTTTCCTCAACAATGGAGCGGTGAGCTAGAATAGTTCCAAGCAAGAAATAGTTTTCAATTCAACAATAGAGGCCAAGTATATTAATGCATCATAGAGCGGTACAACAAAGGAGGTTGTATGGATGAATAATTTCATCATAGAACTTGGGGTCGTTCCTAGCATCAGTGAGGCAATCGAGCTATATTGTGACAACAATGGAGCTATTGCACAAGCTAAGGAACCCAAATCGCATCAGTGCTCAAAGCATATACAAAGGTGGTTCCATCTCATATGAGATATCATGTAGTGTGGAGATGTGATGATTTGCAAAGTTCTAACTGATAGAAATGTTGTTGATCCCTTAACAAAGCCACTTTAACGGTAGAAACATGATGGTCATGTTAGGTCACTCAGAATAAGATTTGTGGGTGATTGGCTCTAAGTGCAAGTCGGAGTCTGTTGGTTATACATTCATAGAGAATCAATCATGTGATGATTGTAATGGCATATTATGTAAAAATGATTTGATTATTAACAACCGGAAAGCTTCCAATTTATTCTATTTTATTCAGCAATGACATAATGATGTAACATTATAAATGTCTGGAGAATTATATTACTCGATGACATACGTATTCAAGTTACTATCCTTGTGGATGAGAACATATATATGTTAAGAGTAAATATACAAATTCACTTTATGTCCTTGATCGTTCATCATTGTGTAAGGTTGATAGACAACAATGATACATAGGATTAGAGTGTGAGTTGGTTTATGACTAAATCTCATTAGTCATGATATGGCGATATCAAACCAAGCACATAGATACATGTTAGAGAACATTGTATCAGACAGACCCACCTTGAGACTAACACATGGAAACCATCTTTATGGAAGTCACAATCATCTCTCACAGTGATGGTGGTTGTTGTTGTTCTTAGACCTAAAATCACTACACTCATCACATGTCATTGGGTACACTTTGACATCATCAAATGTAATCTTGAACCATGGGTTGTTATAATAGTGATGATTGGGTGGCTTTGAGACATGGCGATTGACTACGAGTGATAGGCATGGAATTTGTCCTTCCTATTGGAGTGTGACGTGCCATGCCTCTTGATTACCTAGACTGAGAAAAACATGGGCATGCACATGTGAGTCAATATGTGATATTGAGCTTACATATATCCCAGACAGACTACTCTTGGTTCAAGAAAAGGATTGAATAATAATGAGGGTGGTTTCTCCATGCCTCTAGTTAAATTTGGACATCAGTGACAAATGAACTATACAAACACTACAACACCATACAATGATTGTGTTGGTATGTCTGCCTAGAGTGAAATCATATGATGATTGGATTGGCATATTTTCTGATTGATTTGATATATATATATATATCAAAGTAAAGCTTCCAATTTACTCTAGCTGAATTAATTATGAGATATATGATGGATCATAATGAATGTATAAAGAATGACAATAACTCAATAATGTATGTCTTCAGGTTAAGGACCTGAACAATGAGATCATATGAATGCTAAGAGTATGTACATTCTTGTTATGTCCCTAGTCTAATGTCATTGTGGAAGGTTTATAGACAACAATGACACATCAAGACTAGAGTGTGTATTGATTGATGACAATGTCTCATTAGTCATGATGTATGATATCAAACCAAGCACATAGATACATGTTGGAGAACGCTCTATCGGACGGACCCACCATGAGAGTGACACATAGAACCATGACATGGTAGTCACAATGATCTCTCATAGTGATGGTGGTGATTGTGATTCTTAGACCTAAAATTACTGCACTTGTCAAATTTGATTGGGTGCACTTTGACATCATCAAACGCAATCCTGAAACATGGGTTGTTATAAAGGTGATGATTGGGTGGCTTTGATGCATGAGATAGACTGTGAGTGATATATATGGGATTTGTCCCTCCTAAGGGAGTATGATGTCTAGGCCACTTTATAAGCGAGACTGAAAAAGGCATACACATGCACATGTGAATCAATATATGATATTGATGTCACATATATCTCAGACAGACTACTCTAGTTCAAGAAACATGAATGAACGTCGAAAGGAAGACAACTACATGCCTTGAGTTCATTCAGGATATCAGAGACAAAGGAAATATATATTCACTAGAACACCAATTATAGACTGTAGGATTGAAAGTTGTTCTCCAAGTTTCCTTTTCACTTGGGTATCACTAATGTGCAACTAGGTACCTCCCTTTGCTTGTGATGTCATAAGCTATTTATGGATATTCACTGCCAATGTGATATGGGACCTATAGGAGAACACACAAAGGATTAACTTGGAAGGGATTTTATCCATGAATGATGTTTGGATTGATTACTAAAGTGTTTAGATACTCAATCAAACATTCAATAAATAGTCTTGACTCAGAATCATCAAGTTCAACTGTTGAACCAACTGATTAGTGTGTCAAATTGATTGAGAACTGAATTGACTATGTTCTGCACAATCTGGACCACCAACTGATCGGTTCACTGGGAGAACTGATCAACTCTTGGTCAATGAGATGACCGGTTCAACTAGACCAAATGAGCAATGTTGGGTTGTCCCAGTTTGTGATAAAAAGGTTTTTTGTTTCACTTGTTCAATTCGAGTGGGACCAGAATTAATCTTTGCGTTAATTAGAAATGAATCAGGAATGTCAATTGCAAGCAAGTATGGAAAGTGAAATGACTGGTTCATTGGGTGAACAGATTAGTTCACACTCCCAACCGATAGGTTCACTAGTGAATAGATTGTCTCACTTTGCCAAATGGCCATTTTGATTATGAAATCATCGGTTCGCCTGCCGTAGTGCAATTTCTTCATGGACATTCTAGACCCTTCTATTTCCGCACAGACTGGAAACCCTAACCTTGCCTTCTACTATAAATAGAGGGGTACAAGAGACTTCTCTAGAGATACAACTCAGAACATTAGTTGCTCTACAAAGTTGTTGTCCACTCTTATTGTGGTAACCAAGAGAGCCCAAGCAAGTTCTACCATCCAGGGAGGAACAGTGAGGGAAAGACAACTACAAAAAAGAAACTGGTGGTGGGAGAGTGTGTTAGTGACTAGTACACTTAAAGTTGGGGACAACTCCTTCTAGTTCATTCTTTAGGATGACTAGAGTTCACGGTAGTCCGTGTGGACTATCTATAGAGGCGGGAGACTTCTTCCGCTCTAGAGGATGATATTTAATCACAGTCTGGGTCAAAACTAGGAGCTACATAGCCGCTTTCGAAGATGGGTGGTTGAAGACTACACTTGCTGCAAGGTATAGTCGTTGAGCAAGCCTCAGGACTAGGTATAACTTTCTAAAACCATCCTTCCCATTACATAGATGTTGATGTGATCTATTGGTTATGGGTTCTAAAACCATCCTTCCCATTATGAGTTTATATATATATATATATATATATATATATATATATATATATATATATATATATATATATATATATATATATATATATATATAATGCAAGCGTCCAATTTATTCTAGCTCAATCAATTATGAGATATATGATCGAGTAGAATGAATGTCTAAATAATGACAATAACTCAATGACGTATGTCTTCAGGTTAAGGACCTGAACAATGAGATCATACAGATTCTAAGAGTATGTACATTCTTGTTATGTCCCTAGTTGGATGTCATTATGGAAGGTTGATAGACAACAATGACACATCAAGACTAGAGTGTGTGTTGGTTGATGACAATGTCTCATTACTCATGATATATGATATCAAATCAAGCACATAGATATATGTTGGAGAATAGTGTATCAGACAGACCCGCCATGAGAGTGACACATAGAACCATGACATGGTAGTCAGAATCATCTCTCATAGTCATGGTGGTGATTGTGATTCTTAGACCTAAAATCATTGCACTCGTCAAATGTGATTGAGTACACTTTGACATAATCAAACGCAGTCCTGAAACATGGGTTGTTATAAAGGTGATGATTGGGTGGCTTTGATGCATGAGATAGAATTTGAGTGATAGGTATGGGATTTGTCCCTACTAAGGGAGTATGACGTCCTGGACAATTTATAAGAAAGACTGAAAAAGGCATGCACATGCACTTGTGAATCAATATATGATATTGATGTCACATATATCTCAGACAGTCTGCTCTAGTTCAAGAAGCATGAACGAGCATTGAAAGGAAGACAACTCCATGCCTTGATTTCATTCAGGATATCAGATACAAAGGAAATATACATTCATTGGATCACCAATCACAAATTGTAGGATTGAAAGTTGTTCTCCAACTTTCATTTTCACTTAGGTAGCACTGATGTACGACTAGGTAACACTCTTTGCTTGTGATGTCATATGCTGGTTATGTACATTCATTACCAATGTGAAATGCGACCTACATGGTCACACACAAAGGATTAATCTGCAAGAGGAGTTTATCCATGAATGATGTTTGGATTGATTACTAAAGTGTTTAGGTACTCAATCAAACATTCAATCAATAGACTTGACTTAGAATCATCAAGTTCAAATATTGAACCAACTGATTAGAGTGCCATATTTATTGAGAACTTAATTGGCTATGGTCTGCAAAATTTGGACCACCAACTAACCGGTTCACTGGGACAACCGATCGGCTCATGGTCAATGAGATGATCGATTTACTCTCGTGAACCGATCGGTTCAACTGGACCAAATGAGCCGTTTTGGGTTGTCCCGATTTGTGAGAAAAAGGTTTTTTTTCACTTGTTCAATTTAATGGGGATAAGATCAATTACAGGCAAGTCTGGGAAGTGAAACGATCGATTCATTGTGTCAATTAACTTGTTCACACTCCCAACTGACTGGTTCACTAGTGAATCAATCGACTCACCTTGCTAAATGACTATTTCAATTATTAAATGACCGGTTCTCCTACCACAGTGCAAATTATTCATGGAAATTTTGGACCCTTCTACTCTCACACATACTAGGAACCCTACCCTCTACTATAAATAGAGGGGTACATGGGGCTTCTCTAGAGACACAACTCAAAACATTAGTTGCTCTGCAAAGTTGTTGTCCTCTCTGATTGTGGTAACCGAGAGAGCACAACTATAGAAAAGCGACTAGTGGTCGGAGAGTGTGTCGGTAACTAGTACAACAAAAGAAGGGGACAAATCCTTCTAGTTCGTTCTTCAGGACGGCTAGAGTTCCCAGTAGTCCATGTACACTATCTAAAGAGATGGGAGACTTTTTCCGCTCAGGAGGATGACATACAACCGTAGTCCAGGTCAAGACTAGGAGTTGCACAAATGCCATCGAAGATAGGTGGTTTAAGACCACACTAGATGTAAGGTATAGTTGTTGAGAAAGACTCCAGACTAGGTATAACTCACTAAAACCATCCATCCCATTACATAGATGTTGATGCCATCTGTTGGTTATGGGTTTATGGTCAAGTAAAATTTTTGTTTCCACTGCCTACTTCGATCACTTAAAACCCAATAGATTGTAGGTTGAAGTTGTTCCCCAACTTTTCCATTTACTTGGGTAGTAATGATGTGTGACAAGGCACCACTCTTTTCTTGTAATGTCATAAGTTGTTATGGACAATCACTGCCAACATAATATGGGACCTATAGGGTCACAAACATAGGTCTTCACCTAGAATAAGAGTTTAGATATCGAATGACCGTTGAATTAAGTGCTAAAGTGTTTAGGCATTTGATTTTGGCAAAAAAAAAGGCTAAAACCAATATCAAACGCCCATCTCAAGTATTGAGACGGGCGTCTGGAAGTTCCAAATGCCCATCTCAATAGTTGAGACGGTTGTCTGGGTGTCAGTCGTAGTTGTGAGTTGAAATTGGAAATGAAACAAATTGACACAGCTAAACGGGCTCGACTCAGGTCACTAAATGACTGTCTGGGTGAAATGAAATGGTCGTCTCACATGGGAGAGATGGCCCAATTCAGTCGGGGATGGTTCTAGAGGTTTCCCTATTCGTTTTCCTTGAGAAATACTTTTCACACAAGGAAATCATTATCTAACATTGATGGGAATTGGTTTGGAAAATGTGTGCATGACTGGAAAGAGAAACAACTATCTTGCATTGCAATACAACCGTCTTGCTTGAGAGACAATTGTCTAGCTTTTCCAAATAGCCATTTCAGCTGTCACAGGTTGTTCAATTTCTAGTATTGTTGTTAAAATTTGAGTTATTTCAGTTCTTTTCACTGACACACACATTAATCCCACATTGGATGGCAATTGGAAACATTGACCCTGGCCTCTAGTATAAATAGTAGGGTTCATGGGGGCTTCCCAGAGTACAACACTGAGAACTGAGAATCAGTTCCTCTGACAATTGTTGTCCGCTCTTGTTGTTGTAACCACTAGGGCCCAGGAAAGTGCTACCTGACTAGGGAGGGATAACTAAGGGAGACAACAACTGAGAGTTGTTGTAGTGGGAGAGAAACCTGATGACTAGTATACCAGCGGGAGGGAAAACTCCTTCCTATCTGGTCTAATAGGATGACAAGAGTTCTACGTGGTCCGTGTGGACTACCATAGAGGCGGGAAGTCATTGTTTGCTGCTTGAAGGGTACTGTAAATGAATAGTTTGTGACAAGAGGAACTGTTGAAGAAGACGATGTTCGTGTATATAGTTTGTGGTGCAGACGAGGAGGTACAACAGTCAGATGTGTCCCAATGCAGCTAGGGTTAAAAGTTGTGCATCTACAATTACTAGGATTGTCGTTGGGCTTGCTTTAGGACCACGTATATCCATAAACCATCCTTCCTGTATTATAGTTATTGACACAATCTACTGATTATGGGGAATATGGTAGATAAATTTTTAAATTCCACCGCCTAATCTGTTACCATATTTCCCAACAATAAGCCCAGAGAGCATAATTGATTCTATTGGGCTAATCTTTCATATTATGGCCTACAATCTTCTCTAGAGTGTTCTTTAGTTTGGGGTTAGACACCTCTACATGACTGCTAGTTTGTGGACGATAGAGTGATGACACCTTCTGATACATGTCGTATTTCCTCAAAAGTTCTTCAAATCTTCATTTTAGAGAGTGGGATCCTCCACCTGATATGACAATACAAGGGACTTAAAAGTGACGAAATATGATGTTTTATAATAGTTTGATGATAGGCTTTAAATCACTTGTCAGGATGTGTATATGTTCCAACCATCTAGAGACATAATTAAAACTACTAGGATATAAAAGAAACCATATCATGAGGGGAATGTGACCATGAGGGCCACACCAAATCATCAAATATTTTGGCATCATGCCATATATTTAGAGGCATCTCATCTCTCTTAGTGATATTTCCAAACTATTTGGTGTTCATGAAAAGACACAACAAAGTTGTTGGCATCCTTAGATATTGTGGGCTATAAGAATTCAAATAGTAGAACCTTTAGTACAGTCTCCTTGGAACTCATGTGGCCTCCAATGGATCCTTATTGGCATTTCTCTAGAATTCAAGGGCTTCCTCCTATGGAACCATGTTGGTAAAGACCATCAGCACATAGTCTAAAGAGGTATGACTTGTTCCAATGATACTGTCTAAAATAATGCATGAACTTATTCTTGATGGTGCATGTGCACTCTCAATAAATGATGGAAGGTGCAAGACAGTAAATAAAATTGACATATCGCAAAAAAACATCCAAGGCTTTCATTAGTTGATCATCTAGTGGAGAGTCATTTATGGGGATGACGACTGGATCATGAATATGAAGGTGACTCAGATGGTCTGCAACCACATTATATGTACATTTATTGTCCTATCTCTAGATCAAGCTCTTATAGAAAGAGAATCCATTTGATCAATATGGATTTCTTTGCTAACAAGTATCTTATTGCAGCATGATAGGTATGAACTATAAATGTTGTTCCCAAAAGATCAGATTGGAATTGATCAAATGTATAGATAACTACTAGGAATTCCATCTAAGTGGTCGTACAATTCTGTTGGGCTTCATCAAGAATTTTAGATGCATAATAGATAACATGATGTTTTTATGTATGTGTTGACTTAAAATTGTCCACTGCTAAATCACTAGCACCACCCATGATCTCAAAATGTTGAGACAAAATATTTTTTTTAATAATACACATATGCTCAATGATCATCATGCAACCATTTTGTATTGATGCCATCACTTGCACATTTATGTTTTTTTTTTTAGGTTGGGACGGGAAACCCATGATGGGTTCCCCGACACAAATTCTATAAGCTTAATAAATCAAGGTTCACAAGAGCTAACAAGCTTGAAGGAAAAGAATGCGTAAAGGAAAAACTATCTACCAGACCTCTACGAGCTAGATTGGCTACCTCATGAGCAACCCTATTACACCTACAATTAGCATAATGAAAACTACAAGAAGTGAACTGATATTGCGGCGCTTTGAAATCTTCAGCAATCGCTCCTAGGTAGTCCTGCCTTGGCTTCCTATTTGTCCACGCTTGAATAGCTTCCAGTGAGTCTGTCTCCACTTCTATATTGTCATATCCCGCTTCCTTTGCCCGTAGGAGTGTTGCTCTCGCAGCTAGCATTTTAGTAATGGCTACTCCCGTTCCTTGGGTGATTTTCTTTCCCACAATGCCCACCAACCGCCCCGTCTCATCCCTAGCAGCCAGACCCATACCCACCCCTTCATCCTCACCCACCGAGCCATCTATGTTAATTTTAATCGTCCCATGTGCTGGCTTCCTCCACATGTAGCACACATCTGGCAACACAGCATTTTACTCCCCGCCTTCCTCGTGGTGAGCGTCCCCTTCCTCACCTCCCACCTGTTGGCCGTCGGGGCATCTGTTTCCCCTCTGCCCACTCCTGCCCTGCCCATGCAACGCTGGCTGGAGGACGTCAACGCCCCCCACATCCTGCTGCCCCTCCTCCTCCCCACGACACACCCCATGCAGACCTCCACGACATCCTACTCCTCCTCTCTTCTTCTTGTGCCCATTTCCAACCTGGCGCACCATCGTCAACGCTCCACGAAGCAGATATCTGTTGTGAACCTCATTGCTTTGGAAGATCCGAGTGCACCTTGCTTTCCATGTCGTCCACATGCCCACCACCACTAGATCGGTTTCATGTGTTGGTCTGCCCGCCAAAGTTGCTGTCAGGGACGAGATGATGTCTTCATACCTAGCATCGTGCGCCCACGTTTGTACTTCCCTCGACGTCTGCTCCCACACTTCCACCGCACTAGGACAGTGGAAGAGCATGTGAGGAATCGTCTCTTTCTCAACCCCACACAGCATGCATGCACCATCGTCCATGCAATGTCTGTCATACAAGCGCCCCCATGTCGCTGGACTGCCTGTGCTTGCCCTCCATAGAAAATGCACTATCTTCAGACTCCATCCATCATGCCAAATGTGTTTCCAAAGTGAATCACGTTGCTGGTATGCATAACTCCTCGCCTCTTCCTTCCCTAGCAGCCCCAACCATTACGCAGAACGAACAATGAACTCCCCGTCTCTTGAAGGCCACCACATCAAAGTATCCTCGGAATCCCTCATGTTGTGGTGTATGGCATGTATTCATCTAGAGTAGCTCACTGGAAAACACTCATTGACTCTCCCTGCGTCAAATTGAGAACCATCTTCCGTCATGAGGTCCCTAACTGTGTTGAACTATGGCCCATTCTCCCTTTTGAACTGTGCAAGTGTTTCAACCTCATTTGGCAGCCATCTATCATCCCAGATATTCACCTTCATACTATCCCCCACTCGCCATTGCGTTCCTTATTTTAACATCGCTTTTGCTCCCCATAGACTCCTCCAAGAGAAACTCAGATTGTGTCCCCGTCTCGCTACCCATATGGTCGTCCTTGGGAAATACCTGGCTTTGAGAACTCGAGCCATGAGAGATTCTAGATTGTTTGCTAGCCGCCACATCTGTCTTGCCATGAGAGCTTGGTTAAAGGTGTAGAAATCCCTAAAACCAAGACCTTCTTGTCGCTTTGGTTTGCACATGTTCTCCCAACTCATCCATGATATTTTCCTTTCTTTGTCTTTTGCTCCCCACCAGAATCTAGTGACCATCCGCTAGATCTCCGCTATAGTACCCGCCGGCAACTAGAAAATGCTCATGACGTATGTGGGAATAGCTTGGGCTACTGCTTTGATGACAACTTCCTTTCCTGCTTTTGACAGAAGTTTTT